>JANKKB010027269.1:0-10417 GCA_026225775.1 Bursera palmeri | reverse complement strand
ATATATATATATATATATATAAGTATTTAGCTTCCAATTTATTCTCACAATCCTTGGCATGCCCGTATATGTGCATATCAGTATACCATATGGGATGATAGTGCCGGACACATGCATGCACATAAGCACATACCTAGACGTTAATACATAGAAATGCCATTCATACAAGCATATTACAGGCTAGGAGAGCAGTAGTCTTCCTTCTCAGTGCCTATTATACCCTCAAGAGACAAATGGGGTACATGTGATGACATGGGGTCATGTATATATATATATATAAGTACAAGCTAGATCCAAATTAATTATGTTAAACCATAATTAAGCCGTAATTTTCCCTTTAAGGCTTTAACTATAACAGCATCGGCATGCATCAGATATATAATTTACCTCAGTTGTTGTGGCCTTATTAAGAAAACCCATTCGACTAGAAGACTCAAAAGTCTCACTTCCTGCATATGTTGCATTCTTATCAATATTTAACAGATTAAAAAATAACAACTAATAGAACTTATAAGCAAACGAGAATATCATAATGATACCATAATTTTGGTGGCTTGTCAAAATAGAATAATAATGAATTTAGATGGTCGAATTAATTATATATGCTG
This sequence comes from Bursera palmeri, assembly GCA_026225775.1. NCBI lineage: Eukaryota > Viridiplantae > Streptophyta > Magnoliopsida > Sapindales > Burseraceae > Bursera > Bursera palmeri. The sequence goes on along the minus strand of JANKKB010027269.1, from coordinate 9,809 downwards.
AGTGAAGCAAAAATTAGATCTTCCGACTTGTTTTGAGGCTCATCAGTTTGGATTCTACATACTACCTATGATGTTACAAAGGCTTAACAAGGATTTTAATTAGCTTTATAGCTACAAAAGATCAAAAAGTTGATTTCAAGCTTAAAGGTAGAATTAGCTAGGAAGCAGGCATGCAGAGATGCTGAAGAGATAAGGGGGTCAATATATGTATATCTGGAAGTAGAAGAGCAAAACTGAGCTTCAGTTATGAGAGGGAGTGCGCGTTCTTGGTTGAGAGTAATCTGAGAAAATTAACCCAGGGGTGCTTGTGCCATGGTTCTTCACCTGCACTCGCCTAGAAACTGAAACAAGAGGCCTGGTTGGAACATGACCTGATAAATCCTTTGACTCCTTTTGCTTTTGATTTTGTGTAGTTGCACCACCATGACTCTGCCTCTTATAAATAACGCCATCTTCATTAATTGCTCCTCCAATCGAATGTAAATCAGGTATTTTACCCTGCACAAGCAACTCAAAAAAAACGAATAAATACAAGGAAAAAGAAGATGGAATTGATTGAAATCGATTAGTCTAGAAAACCAATGTATAAGGAAAGAACAAAGATGGATAAACACAAAAAGTACCAACCTGACCAGAGAAGCCGAATTGTACTGTGCTAGGACCCTTATCAATGACCCCAAAATGACGAGCATTACATGCATGCAAGGAAAGGCATAGAAAGAAGATGAAGAAAGAGAATATGAGGGACATGATAACATAAATAAGCCTTTAAGAAGCAGAGAGAGTTGAGAGACGAGTGGAATCTGTAGGATTGATCCTGTGTAATGCTGAAGGAGTAGTGCAGTAGATCACTGACTATTCTAGTATTATACCGGTCAAAGGAAAAGGGAAGAAGTGGCATATAAAAGCAGGTTTTTGGAAGAGACAAGACGATAGTAGTGTATTTAAGAAGAACATGCAAGTGAGAAGTGTAGTGATGAGACGTATGGAGAAGGAAAATGAAGGGTTAAGAGTAATTTAATGTGTAGTCAATAGCCTTGTCTTGTCCAACCATAAATATATATGCAGAGTTGGGGCCGGCCACAAAGATTTGACTCTTTACCCTAATTTACAGGGAGAGATGAAAGAGAGAAGCAAACTTACAGAGCTTGATTCACGTTTCCAAGTTATTATATTACATAGTATCACATTTGAAACATAACAACTTGGAGGCCATTTTTTATTTATTTTATTTTTGTTGAAAGAACACCGTACAAAGGTTATGTAGTCAAACAACCCACAATCAAAGAAAGAGAGAGGGTAGGGGTTGGGTTACTTGTGTTTTTGTATTTCGAGTAACTCCCAACCATTGTCGTCTGGTTTCATGCTTGTGGCTCCGTGTTTGTTGCTCTTTACCTTGACAAAAACTTACCCTTCCATTATTTTATATGTAGAGAGAGGACTTCTACTGTGAAAACCCGTTCACATTAACATTTCGAGTCAATAAAGGTGATTTGAATTACCACGTGCACACTATAATCTAATTTACTTTAATGGGTAATTATAGAGACCCTTAGTTTTTGATTCAAAGAGGAATCACAGCTTCAGAGAGGGAGGGGGGAGTGAAAAATTTGATGAACTTATTTTTATTGATCTTTTTAAATTTTTTTGGTATGTTATATTTTAGTAAGTTAGGACTAAATTATCCTCAAACGTTTATTGTTTTCAAACGCAGTCCGAAATGGGGTTCCTAATGTTACTATTGGAAACTTTGGGGGCTAGCATGACTAAATTGGTAGCACGGTACCTCTGGTAGGCCAATGAAGAGTAACCGACTACTCTCAAATCGGATGAAAATGATCGAATGTGACAGTGATTCATGGTGATCGGCTCGTCATTTCTCATTAATGATATCCCAATCAAGGACTTGACACTCTAACCGCTGCCTGTTATTTTCCCTGGAAACGTCTATAAACATAAGAAATGAGATTGTACTCCAGCTTCGTATTTATTTATTCACTTCAAGGGTCTGACGACGAAATAAAATTATTAAAAGAGAAAGAAAAATCCTAGTGAAAAGAGCTTAGTCCTCAGTATTTAACGAATAACCCAAGATTTGTCCAATTAAAGCCCTACATTCTTGGAGGGCTCGATGCCGTTGTCCTCACGCCGGCATTTCCAACTCTATTTCTACCTTTACCACGTGATTAACTATTTATTTATATGTTTGCATAAACATTACTTCAGCTCCAACTACTTATGCACCGGGGGAAAAACCAGACTGTGCATACAAGTCTGGTCGTGTATTATAGCAACTTTTATTTCTCACAGTAATACATAATACAAGTGTTATGTTTTTGTCTTTTTTTCTTCTTCTTTAATGAGAACAACAACTGATTAGCGAGCTGCCTTTATATACAGAGAAAATGGAGCTTCTGGATATTTTAGATTCTTCATTGAAGTTAAATTAAAAAACGAAAAGAAATAAGCACAAGAAGAAAGTAGCCTGTGTGGTAATTCAAACTACCTTTGAGCTGTGCCTGCGATGGAAAACCTTCAAGTATTAGTAATTCATTGGATGGTGAATCTCATTCGAATTTGGAGGCATGAGACAACAAAAGGAAATCACATTTGCAGAAGATTATTCACAGTAACAGTTGCTGAATTTGTTCTCTGCAAGTCCTGCAAAATTTTTGATTCATTGATTTTGTTAGAAAAATAGATTCAATTCACTCTAAACATGAATTTTCATTGTCAATTTTAAAACTTGTCCACGTGAATCCCAGAATTTTACGCCAAAATAAAAATAATCAGTGTTGAATTGCACCTCCAATCAATGAAGTCATTTGCATCAATACCCTGAGTTGGTCTCCAGCAAATTACTTGACTGGGTTGGTTTTTTTTTTTTTTTCACTTTTATCTAGTAACAAAATAACCTAACAAGCAATCTAATAAATAAGTCATCTTTAAGAGGATAATAGAACAAGGATAGTTATAACATGTACATTAAAGGCACATGTCAAGACCTCAAATATTNACGTGAATCCCAGAATTTTACGCCAAAATAAAAATAATCAGTGTTGAATTGCACCTCCAATCAATGAAGTCATTTGCATAAATACCCTGAGTTGGTCTCCAGCAAATTACTTGACTGGGTTGGTTTTTTTTTTTTTTTTTTCACTTTTATCTAGTAACAAAATAACCTAACAAGCAATCTAATAAACAAGTCATCTTTAAGAGGATAATAGAACAAGGATAGTTATAACATGTACATTAAAGGCACATGTCAAGACCTCAAATATTGTGAATTTATATCAAAATGATTTAATTAAATTACCTTGAAATATTTTAATAATTTTCATAATAGAAATACATAAATTCGTAGATCTTAATATATACTCTAAGGGCACACATTAAATCTACCCATGGATTAAAAATAAACTTCTTCCAACAAATTTTCCAATATGACCCATAAGATAACTTTTGTAAGAGTTTTTATTCTAGAGACAGACTCCCTCGCATTACTTGCACTAGTTTCTAAATCTTCCACAGTCGTACACTGCATGGGCCAACAGGAGATGGAAGCTGGGGTTGTGGAAGAAAAGGAAGAAATAGAAGCGCATTTCTAACAACAGCCAGAACACCTTTCCAGCACAAAACTTCTATTCTATGGAAGGTGAAAATCTAGCAGGATTTAAGGTTGGCATAATGGAACAGCAACAAACCAAATTTTTTCTTGCCCAGCAGAAAATGTTAATGGCAATTACATAGGTGACAGAACTGACCCAAATGACCAAGTAAAAGCTACAAATATAAAACCAAACTGAATATTATCAAACACAAATTCCAAATTGTACCTGGAAAATTAACTCTTCTGGAACATGTGGCAGAACCTCCCGAACAGACTCAGCCATGGCAAGAATGTTTGCTAGGTTGTCACTTGCAGAGTGTGAGAGTGACCTATGGAGGGCACCGGTGTTTCCAGGGTATCTTCCAGCAGTGGCAGGTGGAATGGTTGAACCAGAAGCAGCAGCCTGAGAAGAATTCATCGGCCAAAGGCTCCAAGCAGTATCTTCAATGGCAGTCTGAGCATAGGTTTCTCCTACAGATGCAAGATGCCTCATCATCATCTGAACTCTACCCAATCCAACTGATCTCATAGCAGTAGAGGGACCAGCTCCATCAACACCTTGGCTAGGCCAAGTATGCAACCAACTTGAATCCGTTCCCGCACTCCTGCAGAGCACAAGAAGTGGCAAAGAGTAGAATATGGTAAACTAAATACCAAAAAGAATGATGTTACATCAAAATTTACTCCATAAAAAGGTAACAAAACAGAATTAAATTTGGAAAGGGAAAGGGACCACATAAAACTTAACTCCATAAAGTAATGGAGTAAAAGTGGATTTGATATGTGGTCCCCTTGGCCCCTTCCAAGGAAATCCACTGATAACAAGCTAACATCTACCTGTTCTACAGCAAGCCGAAACAGAGCTCTGGTGATCTAAAAATGTAAATCTAGAGGTTTTCAAAACTATAAAAAAAAAAAAAAAAAAAAAAGTGNAGGTTTTCAAAACTATAAAAAAAAAAAAAAAAAAAAAAAGTGCTTTTTCAAATGTAAACAGAAAGATGTATTATCTCAAGGCAAGCAATGAAACTAAATTGATGTGAAGTAAGGAACTGGACCTCCAAGGGTTGCCTTCCACAGGGTTCTGTGTCTGACTTGGGAAAACTCCAGGGATTTGCCCAGAATTGTTTTGCCTATCAAGGCCCATACTTAATTGACGAGCTAACTGCTCATCACTTGAAACTTCCCCAGCACGAGGGTTTACTTCATTTTCTGTCCTACCCACAAAAAGTGGTTTTCGACATGTAGGACATGAGTACATCTCACTTAAACCTTGATCCAACCTGGCAAATTAACTTTAACCATTATTAAGTTCATAAACTTGTAAAAATGCAAGCTGAAAGTTAGAAAAAATTAAATAAATCATACCAAGATCTCAAGCATGCAAGATGGAAAAGGTGATTGCACTTCAGCTTTTTAGCCTTTGCCATGGGCTCCTGTCATTTTGCACCATTTGTTACAGTTTATGGGATCAACTGAAACTTAAAAGGCAAAAAAACGAAAGAAGAAAGCATACCCGACAGATAGCACATTCATCATCATATGCACGTAGCTCTTCAGACGTTGCATCAGGAAGTGCAGCATGAAGGTCCCCTAGAGCTACTCTTAGTTTGATGAATCCTTTTATACGCTTTATGATTGCACTTAGCAAGGCCTGTCAAAAAACAACTGACTGTATGAATAAAAGTACATGACATTAAGGTATATCAAAATATCCACATTAATTAGATGTCAATATTCCAATTGAAAATAGAACAGAATATTTACAGAAATATTTACTCGTATATTTAAGAAAAGGACTGCATCCACAAGATGGAATGCCATGCCACGAAGCCACCAAATATGCACATAATGACCGAGTGCCATCAATAATGTAGCCATGTCTAGGAAAAAACCCAAATTCCGGATAAGAATGCCTTTCCATTCCAACAATGAACCTGAAGCAACATTCATTGATCAGAAAAAGAAGAAAAATATCATGCTATATAGATACTGAACATACTGGACTTGTATAAACTGACAGCTACATCAAAGAAGAAAGAAAAGAGAACGAGAGAAGCAGACACTTGGAAAGAAGAAAAAGAACTTACAAATTAGTTAAGGAGTGAGAAGCATAAACATCCAAATTTATACAGATAATAACCTTAATTTCAGGTAGATAATGAAATGGGGAACTAAAACAAGCAAAAGAATGCCAAACTTTGAACTTGAAAGAAGAAATTTATAACCAAGGAGAAAGAAAGCATTAATAAGTTACAAATATACAGAACCCATCATTCACAAAGCACCTAATAATTAGGAAAATCACCTAAAAAATGATTTGATACATCTCCAACTTATAAAAACATGCTCATCCAGGACTAAAATACGAGCAAAAAGATAATTTGTGCTTTACTGTTTGCTTTCAACTGTTTCAATTCCACGAAACAAATACTTTGACAGATCAAGGCAACAAAAATAGAGAAAGGAAGTATGAATGATTTTTTATGGAACAGTTAAAGAAAAGGCAAAACGGAAATGCCAAGCTTGAGAAGACCCAACTACTCTTTTATCACCAGAGACCACACCCATACATCTAGAGAGCTTAAAGAAGCACCTGCAGCTGATATATCAAAAAACTTTGGCCTTTCGCAGTTTGTGCTGCTCCCTGCAGAGTGGTGGAGCCATATATCAAGCAACTGGAAACCATGAACCAAAATGGCCTACAGCAAGAAATTTAGGTACCAAATGACATGTCAATCAGGGATTAGAAATAAAAAGATTAAGAAATCTACTTATCATATGAAATAGCTTTTCTGTAAAATCACCTGCATGGTCTCAAAAGCAACACTGAGAGGCTCAAAAAATAACAACAGGATCATAGATGAATCCACTGTTCTGCATATTATCAGGCACATCCTTATCCTGTAAGTGAGCAACAACAGACTTATAGTGTTTGCTTGTAAAGGCAAGAAATATATATCCTGTATTTGCAACAGTATAAAATGGCAAAAATAAAAAGAACATCTTTTCCTGAATTGTGAAGTAGACTCCTCCAAGGAGAAAAATAACTCTATCTATAGCAAAACACGGTTACTTTTTGTTTTCCTTGAAGTTTCCTAGACTAAACCTTTTAGTAATTGCAAGCAATATGCAGATTAGAGCACAACATGTTTCAATTAAAGAACGAAAAGGTGGAGAAACATAAGTCTAAAATTGCATTTCAAAATCATCACTCATAAGTTATCCACAACAAGATGACAACACTAGTTAATACCAGAAAATGTCAACAGAGAGAACCAACAGTAACACGGAAAACACGCGAAAGTATGTCCATGGTGTTGCTGAAGGAGATGCATTCAAACGTTCAAGTCGATCTCTTGCCAAAGCTTGAAACATCTGCTCAATATGCACGAGACTTGTTATGAAATATATGTAGCAATTAAATTTCCCTACATATTGAATCTTAAAGTAGCATGTTCAACATAATAAATTGTAACATATACCTTTAATGAACATAGAACAGTCAACCAAATTGACCAAAGGCCTGTTTGAAATACTGTTGGCGGAATAACCAGTGGTAGAAATGTCCCCTGTTCAATATCCATTAATAAAAGTACAAAAAAAAGCTATAAATCTTGGCAGAACTATAAATATAATTGAGATTTGAAATGCTTGTTAGGTGTTTCAATGATCTGAGTAGCATCTTGAAATATCTGCACACCCTTATTCATCCTCATATATAATGCCTCCCAACAATTCACTGAAAGAAGATTTTCTAAACATTTTTACATAAGATCAAAACTTCTCCTATAATATATATCTGATCCAGTGTCTCAACATTTATTGAAGACATTTGTTCATGATAGACAAAATTCCTTCATCCCTACCAATTATATTCTCCTCTAAGCTAATTGACCTACATAATGAAAGGATAATCTAAAATAGGCATACAATACCTCAAGATGTAATTATATATGCAATTTCTTTGAGACCCATCAGAGAACTTCAAGGACTACATTAATGGCATCAAACTTACAGGTTTATTTAAACCTTCATAAAACCACTAACATCCCATTTCTGACCTTACCATAATCAAGAAATTTCTTATAGAAGTCTTCCAACGACACAATTAAGTCTATGGAGCTACTGCTCTCTCATTAATTAGTTCTCGTCCAACACCTTTTCAGTGCCGATCAAACCACTTCCATGTACACTAATTAGGACAGAGAAGTTCATAGAGTGTACACCTGCTTATCACAGTTGTCCACAAGGATGCAATCCTTCACCAAATGATAGATGATCCAGAAAGGACCCTTGTTAAGATCTACCTTAAAAATCATTTCTCCTTAGATAGTCTTATTGCTGTCTTCCAAATGCCTTGTTTAAGCATAAACTCGAGATAAATTTCAATTTGTTGCAGTGAGATGCTTAATAATTCTAAATTATACTTATAATACAGAAACTCCTTTAATGAAATAAAGTATAATGATATAAACTTCTTGAATAAAATTCTAAACAGATATTAATTCAATTTGCAACTAACCAGTTGTAGGAGTATTCACCTTGTAAATAACATAATTTATAAGACGTTCCACAAATTTACGAGTTTCAGCAGGATACAACTCTACAAAGAATATAGTCTGCATGGGGAAAAAAGAAACTGTAACCATTAAGACATAACATGGTTGAAAAGAATATAAGTTATCAACATAATAATGAGTTAATGAATATAAATTTAAAAGGACAAGAACACAATGTGTGTCTTGATCATACTTGCAATCTGTACAGAAGTATAGACCAAAAGTTTATGAGACAGATGAAGCATACGAAAGGGGAAGATAATATATCAAGACAGAATCTTATATTTAAAGAGAGACTGGAAAGAACAATCGTTGTAGAAGAAAAACATGCTATCTATTCAAGGTCCTATCATTCTTGAAAACCTGACTTAACATCAACCACTGGAATCTTCATTGTATCAAGGTATTGCTTAACTCAGCATGCAGTCATGTCACATAAACATGTATGTCAGAAAGTCATGATTGAAAATTATTTATCTAAAAGATCGAGCTTCGAAAGAACAAACTTACCTTGAGAGAAAGAATAAGTAGAATAAAAACATTGAGCACAAAATTTGCCAGCAATGCAACACTCGCATAAGAGCCCAACAGCAGCTCGAGGGCTTGGTTGGCATTCCCCAAATGAACAAAATTCTCACCAATTAACCCATCCGTTCTAAGTTTATCTAATGAAAATTCTGTCCACAGCTGAAGACCCACAAAGCTCAAAACTGTACACACAGCTGAAACCGCTAAGTAGCCGGCACCCATTGGTAACAAATACAGCCTTCCCACGCAAACCTAACTCCCAGATTCTCATTACAACTGAAATTTCATGACTCTACACTAACAATAATCCCAATTCCTAGAACTTCAAGTTTTCCCAAATAAATAACAACTTCCCAAGATCAAATCCAACAAATCTACCTGCATCAACATATAAAACCAATCTCATCATCATCCTGTAATTAATCAACCTAATCATCACAGTAAAAACTGAAATTCCTTTCTTCTTACCAAAAAATGAAAAATTCAGGAATCGAAGAATTTATTTCATCAAAACCAAAACAACAAATTGAGACAAACAAAGATCAATAAAGATAAAACTAATAACTGAATTTAATTGATCAATTACATTGATTTTGTGAGATCAATATTTTGCTAATACAACAAACTCACGGAGCGAAAACCTATGATCACAATTCAACTTAAGATTGTGAAACGATTGGTAATGAATTGAAGTGATAAGAAAATAACCGTAATACGTTTGATCATTAATTTATTCAAATGAATATAAAGTTGAAATTTTCGAAACAGTTGAAGATGATGATGAGAGCAATAAACGAACCTGATTCGATCTAATAGGAAGCTGTAATGGCTTTGCAGGAGGATTTTATAAAATTCACCTGCATGGCTGTTTTTTTATTTTTTTATTTTTATTTTTTATCTTTTTAAAGAGAGAAAGAAAGACAAATAAGTTGAGGAAGCCGAGAGACTGGGTCAGTTTTTGCGGGAACGAAAGCAAAAAGGAAGATCCGGAAAAAAAAATTATTTCTTAAATAGCGACTATTTTTTATTTAATATTTTTTAATTTCGCGTATTTTATTTAACATTTGATTTATCAAAAATTTACGATAAGTGTACTTAGTGAAGAACGTTAC
>JANKKB010027268.1:0-10416 GCA_026225775.1 Bursera palmeri | reverse complement strand
GATACGATACTTGGACTCACCAAGGACTATACTATTTAAGACAACCTACACTTGGGTATACACTTTCTAAGATGTAGCATCTTCTTTTGGGTCCTTGTATAGGAATTCTCTATTAAACACTATCTCTATAAGTTGGCGTTCCCTAGGTGTGAATCTTTCATAGAAGTTGCTAACTATACACCAATTTTCATATCCATGGTGGGGACAAATACTTGATAACTGTTTCAATCTCTCCCACGCCTGATACAATGTTTCACTTTCTTTTTAGGAGAAGATTGAAATTTGTCTCTTGAGGTTATTGGTTTTATAGTGCGGAGAGTATTTATTAAAAAATGCTTGAGTCATTTTCGTCCATGTGCCTATGGATTTAAATCTAAAAGAGTATAATCAACTCTTTGCTTTGTCTTTTAGAGAAAAAGGAAAATTTTTTAACCTAACAGACTCTATGACATTGGTTTGACTATGAAAGGTGGCCATTATCTCTTCAAATTTCCTAATATGAACATATGGATTTTCATTATCAAGCCCATTAAAGGTTGGCAAAAATTGGATCATGCCAGGTTTAAAATCTAAATATGGTATATTAGGGAGAAACATGATGCATGATAATGTACCAGTGCAAGTAGGATGGAGACAATCCTTAAGTGACCTAATCTAGGTATCTTCATGTTGACTCATTTTGTTGAAACTAGATTATGAAATAGATGGTGAATTTGATTTTGCTACAAAGTGTGGTGGTAATTCTAGTTCTAATGGCTTCACAAATTTACCTCGTTCGTCTCTAGGTCTATTCATATATCTTATTACTTACTGATTTTTTTTATTATTTTTTAATCATTAATTTGTATATAAGTTCCCAGGAAACATTAGAGGGCCCAGTCTAAATCGCTCCCTCTATCCAACCTCCTAGATAGAACTTTCCAAATAGTTCCAGGAACTACTTAGGTTGTACTTATCAATGAAAGAAAAATTTTCAAAATTTTTAATAATTAATGAAATTAACAATAAGATAAAATAACATGATACAAAAGTAAAATAAAAAACAAAAACCAATTATATTATACAATTTTACCTTCCTGGCAACAGTGTCAAATTTTGATCTCACTCAAAATTAACCTTTGGCTAAGCGGTTATTGTAATATAATTTTAGGTATCGAATCCATAAAAAAGTAACTACTAACATAAAAAGGTTATTATAAAATCGGGATAAAAGATTGACTAGATAAATGATTAAAGACAAACTGAAATAATAATGGTAAGACTTTGAGATTCACTTGGTTGTTCGTTTTAATATTATTAACTTTAATTCATATTTTATTACTCAATTGCATGTTTCACATCTCAAACAAGCAATTGAAAGATATGGTGTTAAAGATTAAAACCCGCCAACTAGGCCACCAACATCCAACGTGGTTTTTGACTATCTTCTTCACTAATTTAAGCAAAACTGTCAACAGAGAAATTATAGCCCTATCTTTTATCTTTTCAGTGCTCCTAGAATCGAGGTATTTGGATACGTATTTTGTGAGAAACGATCCATATACGACGGCTATATTAGGCTAGGCTTCTAGAAGTCGGTCTATTTTTGTTATAGTGCACTTTTGGCCCTTTAAACGTTGGATTTGGGCTTCTAAACGTTCATCAGCTTTGTAAAGGATTGGGCTGAGGTTTTGCAAGATCAAGACTTATATCAATTGGACCTCCGGATTAAAAGTTAAGTTATTTTACTAGACTTATATCAAAATGACTATTAATCACAAATTGATGATAATTCTACATTTAAGCTCAATGATACAAAAATACTCAAGTTAATAACACTTAAATCGAAAAAATAATGATTTAAACTCTTAATAAATATACACTTTTAAGTGCTAATCATGTCTTATCACACATGCAACTTCTAACGTGCATTTATGAGCAAGGCAAAACCATGTCATAGCTAGCTAGAATGATACAGATTCAAATTGTCACCCTGTTCTTCATATTTGCATTCAAGTAAGGACTAAATTGGGCTATGCTTTCTTTCTTGGGCTGTTGGAGAGATCATTCATCTTTCCCATAATTGCAATCATTGTACAATTAAGAAAGCGAAACCATCACCCATCTTAAACTTCATGCACGATATCTATCTCTGATCAGTAACCACCGTCATAACGTGTAAAGTTGATTTATTCACAAAGCAGTTTAATTTTATAATTAATCCTATATTTATCCATTGCTATTGAATTTGAAGCAAGTGTTTCATGTTGGATATTTTACGAAGTACTTGAAATTACTGTACAATGCATATTTATCCCTAGTTGCCATAATTATACTGCAAATGTAGAACTCAAAAGTGATATTTTAACTACCTGGTGACCTGAAAAATGAAAGAACAAGAACGTGTATTGACCTGAAAATAAAATTTAAATATAGAACACATATTCAACAGCCTAGGTCAAGATTGTCATCCACCCACCAAGTCACCGAAACCAGATCAAAGAAGTACCCTGCAGGCCTCTCTATTATTTTAGAATTGTTCTCGACTTTCTTACATATAATGTAATTTTTATCAGTTGGTAGAAAAGGATGCCTTAAACATAAATTGAATGTGTCAAGGTATTTTTATATAGTGGAGACATGTACATGCTGATGGGATCCCACTTTCTATTAATTATAAAATAATATTGAAATTAAATGAATATGTCAAAGGTAGGAAACTTCAAACAATTAAACAATTGCTCTGAAAGCTGGAACATAGCACTATATAAACAACATGATTTCTTTGTTGTATTCATTCACAAGCAGTTCTTCAATCTCTCTAAAGAGTAGAGAAGTTTTCAGATACTATTTTGGGAGTTGCAAGCGATTAGAGTGCAGGAAAGATGGCCAACATTTGGCCTCATCTAGTCTATGCCTTGGCATTATGCTTGGTAGCCACCAATGTAGTTGCTGACTACAAGCCTTACACTTATGCTTCTCCACCTCCTCCACCACAACCATCATCATCACCTCCACCTTATTACTATAAGTCACCACGTCCGTACAATTACAAGTCTCCTCCACCTTCTCCATCACCCCCACCTCCTTATTACTACAAGTCACCACCACCTCCTCGCAAGTCACCACCACCACCTTATTATTATAAATCACCTCCACCACCAAAATCCTCCCCTCCACCACCAAATGTTTACAAGTCACCACCACCACCATCTCCATCACCACCTCCACCATATGTCTACAAATCTCCACCACCACCTTCACCATCACCTCCTCCTCCATACGTATACAAGTCTCCACCACCACCATCTCCATCACCTCCTCCCCCATATGTCTATAAATCACCTCCACCACCATCTCCATCGCCACCTCCTCCATATGTCTACAAATCCCCTCCACCTCCATCACCATCTCCTCCTCCTCCATACGTATACAAGTCTCCACCACCACCCTCTCCATCACCACCTCCACCCTATGTCTATAAATCTCCTCCACCCCCATCACCATCACCTCCTCCTCCCTACGTATACAAGTCTCCACCACCACCATCTCCATCACCTCCTCCCCCGTATGTCTACGAGTCTCCTCCACCTCCATCACCATCACCTCCTCCACCATATGTATACAAGTCTCCACCACCACCATCTCCATCACCTCCTCCTCCCTACGTATACAAGTCTCCACCACCACCATCTCCATCACCTCCTCCGCCCTATGTCTACAAGTCTCCTCCGCCACCATCTCCATCACCACCTCCTCCATATGTCTATAAATCTCCTCCACCTCCATCACCATCGCCTCCTCCACCATATGTATACAAGTCTCCACCACCACCATCTCCATCACCACCTCCTCCATATGTCTACAAATCCCCTCCACCTCCATCACCATCTCCTCCTCCACCATATGTATACAAGTCTCCACCACCACCATCTCCATCACCACCTCCTCCATATGTCTACAACTCCCCTCCACCTCCATCACCATCTCCTCCTCCTCCATACGTATACAAGTCTCCACCACCACCCTCTCCGTCACCACCTCCACCCTATGTCTATAAATCTCCTCCACCTCCATCACCATCACCTCCTCCTCCCTACGTATACAACTCTCCACCACCACCATCTCCATCACCTCCTCCCCCCTATGTCTACAAGTCTCCTCCGCCACCATCTCCATCACCACCTCCTCCATATGTCTATAAATCTCCTCCACCTCCATCACCATCACCTCCTCCACCATATGTATACAAGTCTCCACCACCATCATCACCATCACCACCTCCTCCATACGTATACAAATCTCCTCCTCCACCATCTCCATCTCCTCCACCCCCCTATGTGTACAAATCCCCTCCTCCTCCATCTCCATCTCCTCCTCCCCCATACATTTACAAGTCACCCCCACCACCATCTCCATCACCACCTCCTCCTTATTTCTACAAGTCCCCACCACCTCCATCCCCATCCCCCCCACCCCCATACTACTACAAGTCTCCTCCACCTCCCAAGGTTTACTAAATAACTTACTGCAACAGCTGCAGGAAGTAATCTGATGATTTCTTGTGGCATTGCCTACAAATCCTTTTTACACAAGGCAGAATGGATACAATGTTACAAATGCGTACTTATCGTTCTTATGATTTTATTTAATATTTATTTTTCAAATGTTCATGACTTGATATACTGTACTTGTTTTTCTTTGTATTCGTCCCAGACGTCGCTCAATTTGAATGTTATTAATAAAAGTTCCGAGATTTTTCATGAAGAATGGTATAATACTCGCAACACGTTTAATATATATGCACGTTTGAAATAAAGGAAATATATATACTCGAACATTGGTTCACTATAACTCTAATATCATGTTAACTTTATTGTTTTCCTAAAAGCTTAAACTTATGGATGTAAGCTTAACTTGAATATTTAAGCTACAATATGAACCAACTACTAGCTGAACTTTATCCTTCAAATAATAAAACTCATGTTTAATATATATGTATATTTGAAATAAAGCATATATATATATATATATATATTAGACCATTGGATTATTATAATTCTAATATTATATTAAGTTTGTTACTTTCTTAAAAATTTAAACTTATAGATGTGAATTTAACTTAAATATTTAAGTCTTAATACCGATCAAATGTGAACCCAACTTTATACTTCAATCAATAAAACTCAATGAGCCCAGTTGAAATTTTAAATTGTAATTGCAGCAGACAATTAAAATGATAAATAAATAATTAAATAAAATGAACCCAAATCATAGGAGAAGAACTTGTTATTCTAATTGTATTACATTTATCCAACTACCAAATAACCAAGTGTGAAACTTACCCAGATATGTATAACACTCTTTTTTTGTGTCAATGTTAACATATCGTTGGACTCTTGAGTATGATCAGTTTCCAATACTTCAATGTAGCTTTAGCTACCATGTATAAGCTAAGACCATGTCTTTTTTTCTTAGACGTGGCTGCATTTCAATTTTTCAGCAGACAACCCATCGTTCTCTTTGCCAATTATATGTGTAATAGTTTCCTTGCACTGATTTTGGAAATCAATGATTATATAATGAGCAATACTATATTTTTCAAGTTGTATCCAAAGTTTTTTTTTTTTAGTTGATGTGATAATAATTTAGGAAGCTATATAAATTACCATATTAAATTAATCTCTTGTTACATTAATTCAATTTGCACATGAATTTGTATTCAAACCAAATCACTTAAGATAAATACTAGAGATCCATAGTATGATTTTTATATAAGAGATCAAATTTGCTAACTACCCATATTTTTTACATAATTAACGAAGGAAATCATGTTTATTTTCACATCTACCTTCTAAATAGACTCCACTAACTAAATTTCAAAAAAATAGCAAAAAAAAGACCCAAACCAAGAGTATCGTTCGAAAAATAGATTAGGAGTCATGATCCAAGCTCGACGGACTAATAGATCGACGAAGTTTTTATTTTTATTTTTGCTGTTGAGCGTTAGTGTCCAAAAAAGCAACTAGTATTGAGCGTTAAGATCGACAGAAATCGAGATAGAGTGTTAATGTCTGATAAAAAAACAAGTATTAGATTATTGATTTGTCAGATAAGATTAAGATTTCTAAATTTTTTAAAAGGGGTTAATTTTTTAACAAGCCCCCCAATTTGGATCATTCTTTTTAATTTTCCTATAAATTTTTATAAGTTAGTCATTTTATTCATCTCATCTTTATAATTTCAAAAATAATCATACATAAATTTAATAAATTAAGTCTTAATTAAAAGATTACTCTTAGAAAAAAAAAAGATAAAAAAAGAAAAGAAAACATACACTCCTGTCAGAATTGAGATGTTTATAAAAACGCTTTATATATATATATACACACACTCAACAGCTTCATTTTTTCCACTAATTTATAACCACTAGATTAGAGGACAATCAAGGACGACTGAAATTAAAAGACATATAAATAAGATTTGACTTACAAATTTAATTACCTAAGAATCATGACTATCTTTAATTATTTGTCTTTTCTCTATGTTATCCTTCTCTGTCCTCCTTTCTTTTTTATCTCATCCACTCTATACTCTCCCAAATATTAGTAAAATAAAAATATTTTAATTTATAAAATACTTAAATTAGTAATTAAATAAAAAAATAAATGTGATAAAATTGTTCTATTTAAAAAATTTAACACGGTTAAAATTTTTTTTAAATTAAATGTTAGAAATTAACTACAGCATGAGTATTAAATAGTTATTTATTATTGAAAATTAAAAAGAAATAAATATTTATTAATCTTATATAAATTCTTACTTTTTAAAACAAACCAAATTATTAAAAAAATTAAGTATAATCATAAAGTTACATTAAATTTTAATAAAATTATAGAATATATATATATATCTTAACTGAAATCTTCGATATATTTGTCATTTTATTAATGAAATCACCATTTGACTAGACAAATGGTAAACAAATCAAACTTATCTAATACTTTTATTTAGTAAATTCTTAAAAGAATATACTTAATTAAACAAATTAAATAAAACAAAATTTATTAAGTCCATCTAACTTAATATGGTAATTATGTCATCATCAAAAAATTATAAACACGAAGGGCAAGAAGAAATTTTATCAACAAAAAGCTGAAAAGTTATTGACCACTCTGAGAATTTGTAAGAACCCAGGGGGCCAAAAGGTTTAAAAAAAAAAAAATTGAAAGAGAAGCTTTAAACCACGGACATATGTTTGTTATTATGAAAATTGATAGTATTATGTTATGATCTATTGCATTATATTGTATATATTATATTATACTGATTAATATTATGTAAAATATTGTAAACAGTGTTATTTGGTACATCGTATTGTATTTTATTGTTCTAATTGTTTGAGATAGAATTAGATTAGATGGAATGAAATAAGATTGGATAAACTATAATACTATACTATCTCTGACATGATATCTTACTTTATATCGGAGAATTAATATGATAATTCCAATTTTAGCATATTGATTTATTTTGTTATGTCATCAAGTGTTAACCCATGGGATCCTCGCTAATATTTTGTTGCAATTAGTGTGCTAAGGTGCCCTGTTTTAATGTTGTCCAATGTGGCTTAAAAGCTGCAGAAACATGGGTTAAGTTGTATTAATAGCATTTCACCTTTTTATCTCATACACTGCGGTGTAACAAGCACTAGGAACGCCGGATAGGATAGAACTAATGGGCAGCGCATAATTAATTTGCAGTTTCCCCCTGTTTGGCTTGAGATGGTAGCGTATAGGATAGCACAAGGGGATGTATAATGGAGGATTATTTTGGCAGAAATTTAACGGGAAAAGAACATTTGCACCCCCTAATTATGGCCTAATTCCCCGCCATCCCATTATTATTATTATTTTTAATATCTAGCCGCTATTTTAACATTTCTGTTTGAAAGGAGTTAAATTTCCTCTCCATCACCACCCCTACCCTATGTATATATATAAGTCTCCTCCACCTCCATCACCATCACCTCCTCCTCCCTACGTATACAAGTCTCCACCACCACAATCTCCATCACCTCTTCCCCCCTATGTCTACAAGTCTCCTCCGCCACCATCTCCATCACCACCTCCTCCATATGTCTATAAATCTCCTCCACCTCCATCACCATCACCATCACCTCCACCATATGGATACAAGTCTCCACCACTACCATCTCCATCACCACCTCCTCCATATGTCTATAAATCTCCTCCATCTCCTCCACCATATGTATACAAGTGTCCTCCACCACCATCTACATCTCCACCTCCTCCATACATATACAAATCTCCTCCTCCACCCCCTTATGTGTAAAAATCCCCACCTCCTCCATCTCTATCTCCTCCTCCCCCATATATTTACAAGTCACCCCCACCCGCATCTCCATCGCCACCTCCTCCTTATTTCTACAAGTCCCCACCACCTCTATCCCCTTCTCCCCCATCCCCATACTACTACAAGTCTCATCCCAAGGTGTGGTGCCTCGAAACCCCTTAAACAGGAATCATGAGGGCCATTATGTAAACAAATAAAATAAAATCAATTTAATTAAAATATTTACACTGAAAAATGGGTTATAAAATTTTTCTTTTAAAATAGACAAGTAAACACCAATCGACACACTCACTCTGTCTATCCAAACGTACCCATAACTGTCCAAGATCCTCTACATTAGCTTCAAATCACTGATACTTGACTCTTGACCTCGAGTACCTATGGAGGAAGGGTTGAGCAACACAGCCCAGTAGAAATTTCTATACTACACAGTTCTATTTAACATCCAAGCATGTATCAAACAACCCACACATCATTTCACTATCAGAGAGTCTCATACAATCATAACCATCGTAACACATACGCCATAGCCATACATCTCGACCACAATAGTCGCATCAATGTATACAAATTTCCACCCTAGTGTTTTCCTTAGGCTCCGAATCAGTCAGCCACCTAAGGCCTAACACTAGTATCATAACAAGAGTGTTTTCCTTGTACTCTAGATCAGCTGGCCACCTTAAAGTCTAACACTCAAACCATGTCACTAGTGTTTTCCTTGGGTTCCAATCCAGCTGGCCACTTCAAGGTCTAACACTCGAATCATATTAGTGGTATTTTCCTTGAGCTCTATAGTGATTAGCCACCACAAGGCCTAACACTGTCATCATATCATATCACCAGTGTTTTCCTTGGACTCCAGATTAACTGGCCACCACAAGGCCTAACACTATACTATCAATCACACTAGGATCCCGTTCACAAATATCAAGGCATTCCTTCTAACACTAGACTACTACGTATCTACTAGTCAGTCCTAAATATTATCCGTACAATCTGTACTCATAACATCCAGTTCCATGACCGTTCACTCATCACCACTAGCCTGTATGGTCTCACTCATGTACCGCTCAATCATATCTCATCCATCTCTGCCCGTGCATGCCCTCACATGGCTCACGTGTCTCATTTACCGTATCACATATACTCACGTACGTCCCGTGTCGTATATGTCTCATTACTCTTGGACACGTTCTAAGACACTTTCCGTGTCTCAACCATCCCATAATACATGAGTATTGTATCACTCGTATCCTATCTGTCTCATCTTGCACATGCATTAGTGCACAATATCTTGCATCCCAACCATCTAGTTATCTCACCACTCAATCTTGTCCAATCCATGACTTATGAACACACGCATGTCACTCGCGTATCTTCTATTATATAACGTATCATCACTTACGTATTCCCGTACTATTGTCGTATCCTCACGTACCATCACATGTGGTACCCATAATCTATAATCCACTCCATATTCACACTACGATGACACAATCAAATGCGTCCGCCAGATTTTCTAACTAATTAAGTATTTTCGTAAAATCATACACGCATTCGTAACGTCCCGAAACATCAATATATCTAATGTTCTAGCCGCCAATCATACACCTTCAATTCCCTAAGCCATAACACAATTTAAATCCATATGCAGGTAAAATGGAATAGAAAAGTATCGTAGAAACCCCTATCTTGGTCTTTGAATCGTAGCTTTCGGACCATCTTTCCTCTTTTTTTCTTATCCGTATCATAAATTCATGCGTCCCGGTGGTCCCGAATGAGTCCTCGGAGTCACGGGGTCATAACCATATAAAACGGTGATCAGGGGTTAAAATGATATTTTACATATCGGAGGTGTTACTGTAAATTCAAAAACCATACTAAAATAACCAAGCAGGGGTGAGATTATTAACCTGAAAACCCATGGGGGTCCTTGGAAAACACATGACAGGGGGGAAACTGATAAATTTCAAAACAATAAAGGGTCTGATTAGCACTTAAAAGTGTATGTTTATTAAGAGTTTAAATCATTGTTTTTACACTTTAAGTGCTATTAATGTG
>JANKKB010027267.1:0-10413 GCA_026225775.1 Bursera palmeri | reverse complement strand
ACACTCCCTGGTGACTCTTCCACCAAGTACACTCCCTGGTGACCCTTACCACCAAGTACACCCCCTGGTGACCCTTCCGCCAAGTATTTCACCTGGTGGCCCTTCCACCAAGTCACTTCACTCAGCGGTCCTTCTACATAACGATCTAATCTCAACAATTACCCTAGGGCTCTATTGTCAATTCCAACACTGCTCCAGACACGTGTTAATATTGGTATTGGTGCTAATTTTCTGCATCAACAACTCCTGAGCCAAGCATAACATCACCTGAAGATGAGCGAGCAACGTTCAAGAACCCCTTGTCCAGGCTGCAGCACTGCACCGGATGACTGGAACGGTGTGGTGAGTGTCAAAGTCTTGTTGGCAAGTTTTGGAACTTATCAAGGCCATAGTAATCGAGAATAACATGCTTGGTCAATATTTTCTCTACTTCATCTGTGGGTTTGCCTTGAATAGCGCCGACGGTGCCACCATCCAGAGCAAGCACTGTAAGGGTTGAGCGACTGTCGATACTTTCAGCCAGGCCTGTCTGCGTGAGAAGGCTGTTGAAGGAAGCAAAATCAGATGCATTGCTGAGGATCTTGGTGATGTTGAAGGCATTTGCAGGGGTCGTAGAGAGTAGGGCAATTTGAGATAGAACGAGCACAGAAGAGGCAGAGGCTTTAGAATTCATTTTTCACTTTTAACACTTGGCCCTCTAATTAATTTTGCTCTAGAGGTGTTTTGGAGCTCTTAATATGTAATACGATATTAGTAACTAAAAGTCTCAAATTAGGGTTTTTGAAATATAAGGAATCCATGCATGCATGCATGCTATATATTGTAGTCTGCCAGTGAAAACCTTTTTTAAAAACTTCATATTAATAGTAATGGATGGGATTTAACTTGAATGAAAAAAAATCATACCCTACGAACGCTGTTAAACTTTGACATATAATTGTAATAACAAAATAAATGCAATGCATTTGAAAAAAAAGGCTCGGTAGTTTTGGTAAAAATTAAGGTGCTCAGCAGTCAGATCAGGAAAGTAATAATTGAGCCTGGGCCTTTAGCTGTTCATATGTGAATGGGCCTCAGAATACAAGTTTAAATGGTTTCCAGGCGCATCTGGTTATTGAAATGTTTGGGATAAATTTTAATATTTTGTAAGTTAGGATTCCCTTTTGCTTTTCCTAAACGAGAACGTAGTGGCAGAGGTTGTGGTGGTGGTAGCGTTAGTGGTAGTCACTCACTCACCACTTAACCCACGTTTCTTCGCTTACCCCGGATTTGGAATCTGCCATGCACTATCCAATGCTCAGCCGCAACGATAATGTATTATTTAAAAATTCTATCGACATCATGACCTAATTAGTAAAATATACATAGCCTTTGCATGCATGTCGACAGCTGAGCTGCATCATGAGAGAGTTGAACCATAAAAAAACCCAGACTGTTCCTCGCTTTTGGGACATCGATTACTTTTCATTTCTTGATTGAATAAGCATGCAACGGAATACATATCCTCTATTTGAGCTCATAAGCTCAATCAATCTCTAGTGAGCTTAAGAGTTGCATTAAACTTTCTAGTAGTTCGAAATCGAAACATTTTGATTTTTCATATATGCTCGAGATGGGCTCAACCCCATCCAACCATCCAGCTCAAGTCTTTTTTCTTTTTTTCTTTCTTTTTTTTTTTTTGGAAAAAAAAAAAAAAAATATTNCTTTTTTTTTTTTGGAAAAAAAAAAAAAAACTATTGAACCATATGCTTAAGTTAAGCAATCTAGCTACATTCTCTAGCTAGCCACTAATCCTTTATTTATAGTTTGTATATGCGATCTGTAAATTTTGATGTTGAAAGATCAAAAATTTTTCATTTGGAAGAGAGTTGAGGGAATTAACATTAAATATGAAGATTGTTACAAAGGAATAGATTCTTGATCTTTTCTTTTGTGTTATTAATTATTGTGTGTGAAAGGGGAAGAGGGCATCATCATTTTGAGATTAATTAATTTGATAATTACAAAAAGAAATGTACTAAATACATGTATAAAGGAAGCCTAGAGTGATGGAATGGTACTTTTCTTAATTATTCTACATATATACCTAATCTAACCATCTCTAGCTAGCTAGCTAGCTAACTGGCTAACTTAACTTTTGAATTATTCCAATCTCTCCTCATCTTCGTTAGTATTGTGAGTAATACGTTACTGAGAGTACATATGCTGCCAGCTACAAATTAATTAGTTAATTAAATGCTTTGATTAAGTTTACTTTTGTATGTTGTGCATACATATATAAATTATGATATCTAAACTACTCCACCTCTCGATGGGTGTCTCTAGAATTCTCCCAAGAGGGTAATTATTAGAAAATCAATCAAGCAGCAATAATAAGTTGGTTAGAAAAAAGTTTAAAGATGCATAATTTGATGGATTATGTGTATGATGTTAAAAGGGCTAATGATAAGTTGGATATATTTTGAGGTTAGGGTAGATGGATTGGCGTGATGCATCCATCCATCCATCCATCCATTTCAAGTGGATGCTACCTTTTGCTTGATTCTCATTTGAAAGGGAGATGGAAAAAGTTACACAAAGCATAAGATAAAGTTGGTGGTGCATCATCAACTTAATTTGATGAATTGTCCCCACCCCAATACCTTACTTCACCAATTAAAACAAATTTCTTAACCACGCTATAGTGAGAATAATAATGTTACATTTGTGCTCATCCGTTTGTATATAAGTGTTTGTATAAATAGGATATAATAAAGTTCATTGACATAGAATCCGATTTAGGGATATATAATTATAAATGGCAATAAAATGAATCTATTTGCAAACTAAGCATCAAAATCATATATTTATATTTCGACCTAAGGATTCCTCCCCCATCCACCACAAACTCATGACACTACTCACTATTCAACTACTAGAATATATATTGAATCGGCGGCATGCATTAAAACAAAACTTTACAAATTAATAAGTAACGATTAGTATTGTGGTTGATTGATGAATGTGAATGTGATGATGCGTTGCAGTCTCGTACATTGCGATTTGCATGCCAGCAGGGATTTGACATGGAAGCATCCAGAAGTTGGTGGCTTTTCTATCCCAAACTGAGAAAGGGAGGAGCTGGCAGGTGGAAGCATGTAATTGGATAGAGAAAACTAACTACAAAAACAAAGTGATTTTGGCACCACTTTAGATTTCCACAACCATTGGGGACGATAATGAGAGTTGATAGATGTGCTCGGTTTAGGACCCTCATGGCTTACCTAAAGAGGAACATACATAACCAAATGTATGGCTAAAAGGCATACATGTATAAGCATTGCAATATCCACCAGGCCAATTCGAATCACTGTTCAGCTTTATGAACAACCCTTTTCCACCATCATTCTCTTGCCTACAAGACTCAGGACCACCGCTGACTTGACAAATATACCAGAATTCAAGTATTCATTTTGCAATTTTATAGATGGGATTTGATGGAAAGTTGATCTGAGGAGAAGCTGAGAGAGGTCACGAGTGAATCAATCAACACTTCACTCAACACTCATGCGCATTACTTATCTTCTTAGCTTAGCAGTCTTGTTTGACAAGTATGCAAACGAAAAGCTGTGCATGTTAATGATAGATTTGACATGACATGTTCGGGCGCTGTTGGTGGAGGACCATTTAGCCCATGTGATGACACGTGGGTACACCATAATTATACCGTAAAGTACCCACGGATGGATTATATTTGATTATTGAAATCGGTACTGTATATAGCTACTTCAGGTCCTTCTAATTAGCAGGACTCGCTCACTTTTGAATTGACTACATATACATATCAATGTTTTCCGATTATATAACTAATCATTAATTACATAAACATAATCATTTCTTTTTATTAATGCATTTTCCATTAACCATCAGTTATATCTTTGTATCTTATTCGAGTGAAAATCTCAATCAATTCGCCATTAATGATGAGTGAGCAACAAAGAAAGAACACAAATGCTGCTTTCAATTGCCAAACCCACTATCACTATGCCACACAAACAAACCTCTTGCACTCTCTTCACGTGGACATCTCGTGATATAAGTGGTGGTTGGATTGAGAAAAAAAAAATATCTTTATGTGATTGACTTTTGAAAAATATTTTACTGGTTTCTTCGTTTCAAGTGTCCCAAGATTCCATATTCTAAAGCTAATGAAAGCCTACAAAACATAAAGATTCTTCCCAACCCACAGCCGATGGGATGGTACGTGTGCCCTAAATTACACCTTAGAGGCATCCATGTACCCTCTTATTTAAACCGATTAGGACCCACAATATCTAGATTCTCAACTAAAGCTAAACATGCCCATCATCACCATTCTTTAATCTCCCTCAGTACTCCCAAGATAGAGTATTTCTCTCTTGTTTTTATGTGTCCACTTTTACGCATCTATATATATATGCTCTTCTACTCTCTTCTTTCCTCACCACCACAACAACAACTCAATCTTTTCCAAACCCACGCAAGACACCACACTTATTTTTATTACTTCTTCGACATTCTTAACGAACCAATCCCTGCTGCATTTATAGTAACAATGTCTGGTGTTTGGGTCTTCAAAACCAATGGCGTCATTCGCCTTGAGAACCCTCAAGCCGAGTCCTCTGATGGAAGGTCATCTGGCAGTTCTTGCAAAAGAAAGGTTTTGGTGCACTTGCCTACAGGTGAAGTGGTGTCCTCTTTTTCCTCACTTGAGCAAATCTTGAAAGGTTTAGGATGGGAGAGGTACTATGGGGGTGATCCTAATCTCTTCCAGTTTCATAAGCATGCTTCCCTTGATCTCATCTCTCTCCCTAGAGAGTTCTCCAAGTTCAACAGCATTCATATGTATGATATTGTCATCAAGAACCCCAATGTCTTCCATGTTCGCGATATGTGAACTTTCTATAACCTTATGCATGCATGTGTCGTTTCATTCAATCTCTACTGTTTGTCATGTCGTCCGGTACTACTCCTTTTCATTTTCTTTGTATTAAATCATTTTAGGCATTGTTGTTGTTGTACTTGTTTTGGTTTCTATACTTTGTCATGCACGTATATTCCTATATATATATATATTGTATACATAGGCATGGTTCTACTCGGGTTCAGGCTTTCTCTAGCTAGGTTCCTTGTTTACTACAAATAAAAGTTTGAAAATTGTGTTTGTGTTAGCCACTGTATTAATGGTTTGTAATTCCATGATATGGCTTTGTTTGTTGTATAATATACAATAATGTCATTCAACTTGACAACAGTTTGAACTGATCAGATTTACTTTACGTGTTATTTCATCTCTTACCATGTGGTTAAATTCATTATATCGTTCCTTTTCAAGAAATTAAACTGAATACAATTCACCAGAGCAATATGATCACGAAATGCAATATCATTTGTCATCACCGCATGAATACACTTGGCTTGGCTCCTCTGATGATTATATCGAATGATCATTGCACTGAACACTCCGCAAACTGCACCTCTGGCACTAGTGTTAGAGCTTGAGCATTGGAAATACCCAATAAACAATAGAATTGCATCCTCCTACTCTGGCTAGCTACATATTAGTGTAAAACTTACAACAACAGTATCATCTAAAACTTATATTATATAATAATATGCACACCTCATTATGTAATAGAATTTAACCGTAATTTTATGGAAATATAATATGATTCAACAATTATTGGAAGACAGTGACAAGCTAGCTAAGGTAAATTACGGTTAAATTCTATTGAGAAGAGAATCCTGACTAATCTAATCATATTTCATAATCTAAGAGAGAGATAGAGAGAGACAGGGAGAGAAATGCCGACAAGCTTTTTACCCAATCATGTACGAGCGTGTATGTTGAGTTATAATCATATGTTAGGAACAGGTATACTTTGATACATATTAGCTAGAATATTCTATGACGACACAAAAGGAAATCGACACCATATGGGGTTTCACGTGAAGTGAATTGTGACTGTTCATCACAGCCCAATAAAAATCCACCACGTGTCCCTTCAGTCCATGTCAATTCACTAATCTTTTTGTAGTTGGGGAGCGTGTGCACGTGGCCTACGCTTTAGTGGAAAGCATATTTTACATTGTTTTCAAATCCCATGAAGTTTTAGGCCACGTGACCACATTGCTATGAAATTAGATATATACAAATTTTAATCGTAACCACAACCTGAAAATCAAGACTCTTCAAATCCTTGCTACTTGTGTTTGTGTGGCCCATTTCATCAGATTAATAATCAAATGTTGCAGCATTAATGACCCATTTATGGCAATGGTCCACTTATATGACTGATGGATGTGCAGCTGTTGTAGGTTAATATTGTCCACAACTTAACATAAATCAAATTCTCATTCTTTATTCTTTGGAATAAGTTATGGGTAAATACTTTCGATAGTGTCACGGCTCAGCATTTGGTATTGGGCCAAGTCCAGTTTGCTTCTGGAAACTAATTGATAGCCCATTATATTCAAGAATTAAGAATGATTTGCATATACATCCTTCCACAGTTAGAAGCCCCTCAAGGAAAAGACCTTGGAAACTAATGAAAGATATTACATGTCACTTGAAAATGCAAATACACATTAGTTTTTTTTTTAAAATATATATATATATATATATATATATATAGGAAAACCGTTAGAATAAATAAAGGTCTTAAGGGCATTATGAATATTTAAATAATTAAAGTAATAAAAATTTCAAAATAAAACAATTTTAAAATGTTAAAAATACTTAGAAGAATAGAAGATCTCTGTACAGATTTTTAAATATAGAGGTTGAGATATCTCTTTTTGTATTTGTTTTTCATAGTAAACAAATTCTTTTTATTTGTTGTTTGGGTTTTCTATATAAATTGTTATATATTGCTTTTGCTTATTTCATTATATTATTTGTTTTTATCACGTAAATTTTCTAACAATTTAATTATTTATTCCGATGTAAGTAAATTTTGAAGAGAATTATTGCTAAGTAAATAATACGAAAACAAAAGGATGGGAGAGTGAATGGACGGAACATATATGAATGATGATCAAACATATATGCAATATATATATATATTTTTTTAAATTCAAGGTAATAGAAAGCTAGGTATACCACATAATTTAATAAACCAATAATCTAGATTTTCTAGGCATGCAGCAAGCTAGCTAGAGTTGAGGAGTTGCAGTGTGCATGCACTTATTTAAATTTTAGCAAAGAAAAAATAGAAATTATCGCATCGATCGGTTGAGTGTTAGCTAACTAATCATGTTTAACTCTGATTAATACTAATTATAAAGCACTGAGTTCACAACTCCACAATGAAGTTTGTACATTATTAAATTAAACATCTAGTCTAGTGTACATGACCATGAGCAATTTTAAGATCGTCTCCAGGCCAATCCTCAGCAGCTGATTCGAGAAATGAAGAAGCCAATGACAGGAATTCTGAAGACATATCAGCTTGAACAACACCTTCACTGCCTGATGATGACCAGTACTTCCCCATTTTCACACCAAAATTAGGGGATGCTTCGCTATTGCACCCATTATTAATAATATCAACACCTTCACAATCTGCTTCTTCATTCAACTTTGTGAAATCAAAATCAAGTATCTTACAAAAATCATCCATGTTGAAATCTATCCTGAAGTCTGATGAATTCTCTTCTCTCGAAATTGATGAGAGTGACAAGTCGCTTGACTGGTCAGTTTCATAACTCGTATGCTTTTGCCAGTTGCCCTCTACATATGGTGGTAGTACTTAATCAACATTATTATTAATAATAATATTGTTAGGGTTTTGACCTTTGTATTCTTCTGTTACACCAAAGACATCGTTTATTCCTCGTAAAGAACTGGTCTTATTATTAGCATTGTTGGAAGCTGGCTTTGGTTCATGCTCATGCTCATGTCTTATTTTACGTTTCTTTTCATTAATATTAGAGCGGACTGACAGTTCTTTTGCCTTCCGCGCCAGGTTGTTATTCCAGTAATTCTTTATCTCCTTGTCTGTTCTTCCGGGAAGTCTACCAGCTATCAGGCACCACCTGCAAATGCAAAATGCAACCCAATTAAACTTTAAATTGACCGACCATTAATTCCATTTATTAACTGTTTTGATCATCTCAAAACTATATATACATTTATACCTTATATATAATATTGGAAATCAAGAAAAATAGTAAATTAAAAGTTTTAAGAATATGATTAACTAATTAAAATATAATAGTCTTAACTTGTGTGTTAACAACATTTGTTAACACCTTGAAGACGGTGTAATATCTCTCGAATATTTATTTTTTGGATAAATTTTCAATTATTAAATATAATTTTTATAAGAATACTACATAGATCTTAACATATACCCATAAGATATGCATTAAAATTATCCTTAAAAATAGAATTAATTAAATAAATACCTGTTGCCTAACAGCTTATGTAGCCTGATGATGAGCTCATCTTCATCAAGTGAAATGTGCCCTCGCTTTATATCAGGTCTTAGTAATTCATCCATCGAAGCCTGCAGCTCTTCCCACTTCTCCTTACACCTGCATCGACAGATATACAATCAAGTTCATCGATAAGCTGCACAGATATATAGATAGTTGAAACTTTCGCTTCAAACTCTTGCATAAACATATACATTTTCAACACCAGTTGAGGGAAGATATATAGCATATTTAACACATTGATTAAACTTATTGTATTAACATGACATGATTCGTATATATATATATAGAGTAAGAAATTAAACAAAGGTGGGTTTACAATTAATTATCAATTTCTTTAGCGACATTGCTCCACTTGCCTTCCCCATGGATCCTGATGTATTCTGTTAAGATTCTGTCTTCAACAGAAGTCCAGGCTCCTTTTTTGAGTCCATCCTTTAAACAACGAGGACTTTTACCCATCTGATCTCTCTCTTGAACTCCAACACAGTCTCGGCCTTGCCGTTTCCTGGATTTCTGTGATGCCTATTAATGGAGAAAAGTAGCTATTTCTCATCTACAATGCCGAACGTGCTCCATCTTTTTAATCTCTCCCATATGTCACATATACAAGATGCTCTTCGTTCGTATTACACTCAACTCTCTCCAACCTTCGTTCTTCAACCTATATTTATAATTAAATGGTAGATATATCACACTTCAAATTAAGTAAATCAAGTTGTTTAATTTGTTTTTATTTTTAATATATAATTCAATTGTATAAATATAAATAGTATAAATTCAGAAAATATAGTAATTGAACACAACAACTCGCCTTCGTATCATTTGAAGGAAATACGGAGCTTCATAAGAATTGATATCTCATTAAATGTTTAGGCTTCATCTCAGGAGTCAAAAAATAAATAAAAATAAAAATAAAACCTTAAATGAGACAAATATAATATACCATATGGATCATATCCATCGCTTTTTAATTAAAAATGCAACAAAGATATTTACGGCATTTTATCGAGAAAATTTTGCAAGGTGGGTGCATTCCCAACGCCACTGTAGGCTATAGCCAGTGCCCACTGCATATATGTTTTTCATTACAATTAGTAGCTCTCATACTTAAAGAGACGTAATATAAAAAGTTTAGGATAATATTTAGGACCTGTAATAATTGTAATCAATTTCACACTACTATACTTTATCATTAATTTGATTTTACTTCTTCTTTTTTAACCAGTATACATATACAAGGAACAGAATGTTTTGTTTCAAGGGACATATATATAACCCCTCTAAGGGTAAGGCAGCATATAACCACAATTACTCTTTTTAGTTTTTATAATGAAAGCACGTTGAATTTATTAATGAATTTTCTTCTTAATAAGCTACTTGTTTGAAGTGCAGAGCCTCAACGTGGACTTTGTTTGGCGGTGGGAACTTGTACGATGTTATGTTGTGTCTGGTCATATCATAAATTGGGACCGAGTTTACTTCAACGTTGGTGAAACATCTGGCACCTGGAAGGGCGTTGTGTGGGCTGACACCCGGTACCCACTCGCGTGGTTGGTCCCCAACACCTTCTAAAGCTCCTACAATCTCTTATCAGTGTCTGCCCCTCATAATAGCGACGACAGCCGAGCCTAAATGAAACAAACACCAATAAAACATAGGATGAGACCACTCATTAGGCTAGAGGCTTTCACAATATTGCTGGCGCAGAATTGGAAGACACTACTAGAATCTAGCTTAGCTCGCTCTTTAAAGCTATTTCGGACATAAATTCCTAGCTGCAAACCTCGGTTAATAATCAGTCAAACTCACCGAGGCGAAAATTTCATCTTGTCCATTTAACAGTGACTCGCTGGGAGTATAAAAACCGTAAAAGCATGATAGGTACCCAAGCACTTGGAGAACCCACCCCCAAAAGCTAGCTGTTGAGGAGGGAGAGCCAAACCACTTAAATAC
>JANKKB010027266.1:0-10412 GCA_026225775.1 Bursera palmeri | reverse complement strand
ACATCAGATACCACCTGAATAATAAAGAGAGACTCAACAAATCTCAATTCAACTGGTTCAAAAAGTCTTTGATGCTAAATCACTAAAACAGCTCAATCCAACATTACATCAACCAAATTGAATGTGAAGTTCAATGTTTCCAAATTACTTGATATAAACTATGATCATGATTTTTGTACATCAGATGACTAAAACTGGATTGATCAAACACCTCAAACAAGATTGATAGAGAAAGCTTGATCATTTCTTTTTCTTCCTTTATTAATCATTTTTTCCTTTCTGATAAAATAGTATTATATTAAGGAAATAAGAAACTTGCCAAGCACTTGTACAATTTTGATTACAGCACAAACATAGCTTTTTCAATAAATTTATGACATATAAAGTCCAATTTAAAATACAATTAGATTTGTCTATTTGACAAACTAATTGCGAAGTATGAGAACCATGAGTTCTTCTACTTGAAGATTATGCCATGGTGGGTAAGATACGAAATAAATAATATACAAATAATTAAATCTGCTAAAAGAGATGACTTGCAAAGATTGACAATGTTAAGTTGAAAGATAAACATCAGATGAAAAATGGACTTGTTCAAAAGCAATAACCCAACAACAGATTAAAGCCAATAGATGAACAGAACCGACCAACAAGTCAACATAATCCAATCCACCAACCCCACAAAGTTCAATGTCTGGATTCATTCCACTTCGTTTATTCACATTCAATCAAAACTCCGGAACAGATTCAATCGCAAGAAGTAACATCTGTAACATACAACATGATACTTGTGGCTGCAGGCTGCTCAACATTACAAGCTTAACGTTTGATATCTAAAATTTGGAAGCAATCAACAAAAATTCAAGATGGGTTGTTTAGATTTGAATTGACAATACCTCGTACATCTCTTTTGGGAAGCCATAGAAGTCGTGGATGGTATCGTTTTTCTGAACGACATTAACAGTGGGAAGGTGGGTCTCCCAGTGGCCAGAGATCACCAGAATCGACTTGGGTTTCTGCGGAAACACTTCCTCTTTCCAGGCCCGCAAGAAATGCCTGGCTGCCAGCGACTCGTCAATCGACAGCGTCGGTGATCCATGCGAGATGTAGAACGTCTCCATCACACCCATTATTTGCGATTTTGCAGGAGAATGAACAGAAAGCAATTTGGAAAAGAAAACTATCTGGGATTTGTAACCGACGTGCTGCGTTCTGTTCTGTTCTGTTCTGTTCGGCTCTGTTTTTATATTGTTGTTCTGTTTGGAAGAGTAGGTGATTTTAAGCTCTCGTTTGACGAAAATAATAATAATTAAATATTAAAGTTTACGGAAAATCAATCACGATTCACACGCGACGTGTAAACTGTAAACCAACTGAATATAGTTTAAACACAACTTTTCAACCCCTAAAGTTTAGAAAAATATGTTTCCCACCCTTAAAGTTCAAAATAAAGTATTATTTCACCCTTTGTGATTAGGTATGTGCATGGTAGTTGCAAACCCTGGCCAATCAAACCATTGGTTTAGGTGGTTTGGCTTGAGTATTAATAGGATGTCGAGGCATGTCGAGCGTTGGCAGAGATACTCGAGATGGTCGATTCAAGTCTAAGTATCTTAAAGCATCTAAAAATACATGCTTTAACTATACAATTTTTTTTATACATGGTTGAGTTTCATTGGTGTACAACTATGTTGTATGTAAGAATGTCTTACACTTAATAAATCCTAAATAAATTAATTTAACCCTAATCATTAAATTGAGTTTCAATCTCTGTCTTCACCACTTTCTTCGCAACCAAGCGAACGCCCACCTACTCACATGTCTTACTCCTTAGCAAAAACTAAGTTTGTAAATCAATTTAATCCTAACATTCTTTCATTTCAAAGCTTCAAACTCATCTCTTAACCACTCTTCTTCTCAAACAAGCCATTGCTTACCTACTCATATAGTCCACTTTTTAAAAAATTCAATATTTGATTACTGATTAGGTATAGTTGAGTATAGCCAAACCCGACCATACCCAATTTGTGCAAACCCCTTTTCATGATGTAATAAAATCTCATATTATCCTTAAAAAATAATAAATTAAAGAAGATAAAGTGATAATTTTACCTTATTACCATTTCCAAAAGGTAATATAGGGGTTGGTTATGTCAAGAGATATATATAAGTGTAATTTTTTTTTTTTAATAAATTTTGAGAGAGGTAAGTAATCCTTTAAAAATACCATACGGGACAAAGGCAAATAAAAGTAAAACAAAAGGTAAACCACGAGAGAGAATACAAGGGGATCTTGGTTGGTGAAGGTATGAAAAGAGAGTAGCTACAATGGCCAAACCCTCATCGAACCATGAAAGGATGGGAAAAGTCAAAACACCAATTCCCACCAACCACAATGTATGGCTCACTACGTTCCTTGTTTGCGGTTGGAAAACCTTGGAGGATGACGCTTGGTGAGGCAGAGTATCATTCTGGCGTATCCTTGACACCACCATGCTAAAGAATTCCGATTAAGTCAAGGTTGAGGCCCTGCTGAAGCAGAAAAATTGAAGTAAACTTGGCTGAGAAATTACTATTTGTACCAATTTTTTTAATTAACATATTTTATTAAGTAAGTGGGTGTATTAAAAAATGGGTCTTAAATGCACTTTAAGAATCTTCTAGTGAAATCATGATTTAGGCTTTAAATTACGGATATTTACTTAACAATTAAAAAATAGGATATTTCTTAAATTGCATTAAGAATTAGAGTTTGTAAATTTTATTAAATCCTATTTTCTCTCTTTAAAAATCTCCTTTCTACTAGTTTTTCCCACAAAAGTCGTCTTCTTTTATTTCATTTATTTTTGAATCTCAAGAAGGAAAGAAATTGTATCTCATTTATTTAAATTAATTATTCCTAAATTAAATTATCTATTTTTAATTGTAAATTACTTACTAGATAATTTAATAATATGAGTTTTCATTTACAAATGTTTTCGGAACCCCTTTTATTTTCTTTAAAAAAAAAAATTACAGGATTTCACAGTTTAGCATTCTGCATTATATTTTCATATTGGGTAAACACTATTTACCAGAATTGTGTAGCCAAGAAAAAAAAGGTCTTTAATTAAATAGGAGAACATATAACTATAATGGTAACTAGTAATCCCGATCTTCTGATACAAAATTGATGAACATTAACTGAATATGAATTAAATTCAATCAAAATGGTACACTTACAAAAGCAATCCACATGACATCTTAAGATGATAAATTCATCATTTATAAAATCTAAACTTTCTGAAGGTGGAAGAGTCCAAATATTGTCGATTATCATGTTAGCGTCAGTGCAGTCATCATAATACTTGGATGAAAATTCTCCTTTTTCTGACAAGATAATGGAAAAAAAAAAAAAAAAAAAAAGGAAAAGCATCCCATCCTATGGAAACTAGTTAGATTAAAGAATGTTGCAAGCAATTCCTCTTCAACCTCTTTCTCATAGAGCTTCTCTTAGCACTTCTTCGTGACTGCATATGACTAGCTGCATAATTTCTCAACTTCTCTAGAATCCTTCTCTCACTTATACGTAACACAGAAGAATGGTAGAGTTTTCTATCTCGTATGGAACAGCTGCTCAGGACTCGAAGATCATCCTCTTTTGAATTGGAGCCATAAACGCTCTCCCGCATATCTGCAAGTGAAGAGAGGGCATTACAAACACTTTCAGTGAGGAATAGTTCTTTGCTCATCTCTGACGCTTTTTCCAATGCAATATTGTTTTTCTCAGACAAAATGGTACGTATGGCTTCACTTTGATTCTCGCTAGTAGATAATGTAAGATCCAAGTTGTGATATATATCTTCAGATAATAACATGATGTATAATAATATTGGCAGCTCAATTTGGGGCTCTCCATCAGATGCTATCTCAAAATATTCAGAGCTTTGACTGATACAACCAGAGTACCCTAATCTTCTCCACAATGACAACCTTGCCCTACTATATCGACTAGAAAACGAAGACGAACTCCATTGAAGCACCAGCTCCAAATCAATGTTCACAATGTCAAATGGGTTATCCAGCTCTGTAAATCCATATCTGTGAAGCAGTGCAGCATTTCCTGATGAACCATAGGTATTGAAGACCTAAGAGAAGATTAGTTAATACCATAAGAACAAGAAGAAATTGAACTGAAAAAACAGCATTGAAAACTTCTATACAAAATCTGAAGTGTCAGAAAAACAGAACAATAAAGGAAAAATTAAAAATAAATAAATAAATAAAGAGCACATGAATTAATATTCGTCATATAAAAATATTTACCTTTATAGTAGGTGTTTGTGCACAGCTAATGAAAGTTCCATTTTGCAAAATAATAATGCATGGATTACAATACAAAACATTAGTAATAAAGATAATTGGGATGTAGATTGAAGCACTTGTATTGTTGCTTGTTGCGAAGTAATTAAACAATCTGTTTCGGAATTATGTGAAATATGGGTCATTCAAGATGTAGAGGAAAGAATAATTGAAATGAAAGTATCCAACACCACACCCAATTCACCAAAAAAATGGCCAAAGAAACGCAAGCGTGTTTAAATAATCTAAAAAGGCTTTTGTTATGATTATTATCCATAAACAGAACAAACAATGAACTGAATACCTAGAGCCAATGACATGAACTAATACACTCATACAGACTACAAGTGAGACCCAGCAATGTAAATTTACTACAATTCATATTCCTTTGTTATAGGTTAAGGCTGATACCAAGCATCTTATTCACATGGAACTTAAGCATCAACTGGGACCAAAGCTAAAGCAATTCAAGTATTTAACAGGTTGATAAATTGAGCCCTTAAACACAAATCACATCACTTATTCAGTTTCAAGATGAGATTAACCAAATAAATTGGCTAAATTCAATTAAGTGCTATTTTTTTACTTAAGTTAACTCAATGCACACTTTCACATCAAATTCAATCTATCAAGCGGAACTCATCATTTAAGCCATTGATTTAAAGTATCAAACGAAGGACACAAAACTAGGATATCTGTACAAGAATATATACTACCTCGACTCCAGCTTTGACATCTTTCACCATAATCATTTGCATCACTGCAGGGTCATCCCCTGGAACTGAAGAATGTTCGGAGTCACTTCCACCAGAATAATTCTTTCCAGTGGGAGAAGCAGCAGATTCTTCTCCATCTCGGCGAGAATTTTCAGTTGACGGTTCATCATCACCAGCATTGGCATACACATAACTTTTATTGTCGTCATCATCATTGTCAGATTCAGAATGCGAAGATACAGAGGTGAAGTGTACATCTTCAGATCCAGTTTTATGATTAAAGCTGCATTGCATAGATATTTCACTTAAAGACAACAAAATGAGACTTGTAACATTGAGATAATGAAGGTACTCTTCTAGCAAGCTTGAGCAGAAAGTTGCAAAGGAAATATTAGGTAGATTCAAACTGTTAGTAGAGAAATACTAAAGCAACCATAAATGACTAAACAAATGAATGGACTTTTGAAGATGAATCAAAGTAAACTTGGCTGAGGTTGTCAGATCCAAATAAAATTAGTTTAAAAAAATAAAAAAAATAAAATAAAATAAAATAAAATAACTTAAAGAAAAAGAGGATAAAGAAGATATAATTTGGCTTGGTATTGCGGAGTCATAGACGTCTGAAGCAGTATTTCTACTTTGAAACTGCGACAAAGATAAATTGGTCCAACTTAATCCAACAGAGCAGAGACCTGATGAGTTGATAAGGGAAATGAAAAGTTTGAGCAATTTACACAATTTCAAATGGTTTAATAAATTCCTTTAAGTTCAGCATGAATCCTCTTATGGAGCGAGCAGTGACAATAACAAT
Organism: Bursera palmeri; assembly: GCA_026225775.1. Lineage (NCBI taxonomy): Eukaryota > Viridiplantae > Streptophyta > Magnoliopsida > Sapindales > Burseraceae > Bursera > Bursera palmeri. The sequence goes on along the minus strand of JANKKB010027266.1, from coordinate 4,544 downwards.
AATTCTGATAAAAGAAGCCTAAATAACAATAAAAGCATCATTATATTGTTAATTGGCCAATATCAAAGCCCCAGTAACTCGTATAAGATATATATTCTAGATGAATCATCCAAAAAAGCTTGTGAAAACAGGTCAAGAAATGACACTGCAGAGTTTAGAGAATGTAAACTTACAGATCTGCCAAAGGGACCATTCCATATCCATGATAATTATCGATTTCAAAAGATCGAGAAGCAATGAGACTTTTTGCAGCAAAGAAGTTTTCAACATCAAAAAACTGTGGTTTGTCCTTCAGAGGGGATGAATCCAAAAGGGGTAGAATACACTCTTTCCAGTCCTCATAAATAAGAACTTTGTCTTCTCTAACTATCTGTCTACAAGTATGCAACAAATGATCAGAGGAAACTTCAGGCTAAAATAACTTATTCACAAAAGATTTTCAAACAATTGAAGATAAATTTTAAAGAATTATTTAAAAAAAAAAAAAAAAGGAATGCAAAAATTCTTCCATTACTTTAACTAATACAAAGCAGAATTTACATAAAAAGATTAAAATTAGCTAACGAAATAAAATTTCAAAATCTTAGACTACAAATTAAGAGCATGAGAAAATGTGAAAAATGGTGAAGTCGAGAGGGAGTTTTTTAATTTTAGTAAAACCCTAATTTTTTATTTTAAAAAGCCAAGTTCAACATCAACCACTGACAAATATATCCACATATTCTTTAGTGCATACATGAGCTCAATTCCTTAGTAGATGCTTATCTAACCAGATGTCTAGTTGTCGAGAAAACCAATTTGAAGACACGATAATTTACTCAACAAATCGATACCCGACTAACGAATAAATAAAATAAAATGAGATAAAAAAGTTTATTATTTTTCAAAAACGACCCAAGAGTAAATTCTTTTTTTTTTTCCTTTTTTTGAGTTTGATTGGTTCAAAACATTGTTAAAGTACCTTGTGAAGCTCAGTCCCACGAAGAAGAGAATCCACTTCATGAAGGGACCAAACAAAGGGCACAGACTCTTGGTGAGGCAAGAGGTGAAGGTAAGGAGCCCAGGGAGAGTCCTCTCCCAAGCTTATCTCGTACATTAAAGCGAATGATAAGCCTAAACTTCCACCCAAACCAGCTGCCTCAATCACTTCACTCGCTCCACTCGTCTTCACAGTGAGACATGCACTCTTGGGTATCGTTGCCACCATATCACCTTCCTTCAAATCATATAATGCCATTACTGAGATTCCCCCTTCTTCCGGGTCGTCTTTGAAATCCAGTGCGTCGCTATACTCCACGCCCTGTGATCTCATCCACCTCTTGAATGCTCTTACTCGCCTAAATTAAACACTTGTCAGGTTACATTCAAATGAACTGGGAAGTAAAAACAAAGTACCTCCCGTTACCTTACTGGCCCCCGTAACATTACCAGCCCCACTTTTCCCATTTCATTACATTGATTGGAGGAGAAATGCTACAGAAAAAGCCCCAGTTTGTTTTTCTGGTTTAACCTAACTAGGAAGTAACATAACGGAGTCCTGTTACCTTACCGGCTACGGTAACATTACCGGGCCACTTTCGACCATTTCACTGGAGAAATGCTACAGAAAAATCCCCAGTTCTTTTTAATATTATTTTTTTCCCAAAAAAAAAAAATTCCGCCCCTTGGTTGGGACCGGCAACGTTACGGGACCGTAAATGTAGGGGCAGATGAAGTTTAGATGACATTGAAGGATGATGCAATCAACTCAACATTGATTTAGATTAGAAGAGAATTTGGGTTTACCTGGAAGCCATGGGTGAGACAGCGAGAACGTATGACGTTTGGTTTGGTTCGGTTCGGTTCCGTCCTGCAAGCAAGTGTGTTTTCTTGTAGGGTTTTGCGGGATGCAATTAGCTACGGCAACGTGTTTCCCAGCCTTGTGAGCTGCTGGATTATTACCATCTCGAATAAATTATGATGCTAATCCAATGGTAGTGATGAGCCTGGCACAAAAATGAACTTCTTATAAATAAAAGAAAAACAATTTCGTGTTATAAATTAGGGTCCGTTTGGTTCGAACTTCGAAATCGAAATGGGAATAGGAATCAGAATGGGGTGGAATCGAAATCGGAATAGTTATTCATTTCTCTTATTTGGTTCAACATTGAATCAGAATCTGATTCTCGTGGAAGTTGTTTAGATTATAAAAAGTTTGGAATTGGAATTAATATCAAATTTTTAAATTACTCCCTGTAAAACTATATAAAATAATAATAATAACAAATATATATCATTGTTATTATAAAATATGGATTTTATTTTTTTACCTTTTATAAAAAAATATTATAACATTTTTTAATTTATTAATTTTTTTAAATATTATAACCTTTTATTAATCTTTTTAAATATTATAACTTTTTTCTACATATTATCATTTTAAATTTATTAACTTTTTTTAAATATTATAATTTTTAAATTTATTAACATTTTTAAAAATATTATAAATTTTTAATCTATTACATTTTTAAAAAATATTATAATTTTTTAATTTTTTTAAAATATTATAATATTTTTGAGTAATTTACCTTTTTAAAAAATTAAAAAAAAAATTAAAGGATAAAATAGTAAAAAATATTATAATATTTTTAAATTTATTAAATTTTTTAAATATTATAACTTTTAAAATTTATTAACTTTTTTTAAATATTATAAACTTTTTTAAATTTATTAACCTTTTTTTAAAATATTATAATATTTTTTAATTTATTAACCTTTTTTTAAATATTATAACTTTTTAATTTAGTTACCTTCTTTTAAATATTATAATATTTTTTAATTAATTTTACTTTTTAAAAAAATATTATAACTTTTTTTTTTTTAAAAGTGAAAAATCATTCTTTTATTTGATTCTTTAACGGGTGGAGGGAATGGCTTGTTTCCATTTCTGGGGTAATAGGATTCCAATTCTCGGGTTTTTTTTTTACCAACCAAACAATAAGAATGGGAATATCTCATTCCCGTTCTCATGTATAATTTTACTGAACCAAATAGACCCTTATTTGTAGTGGATACATCACTTAATTATAATAAATCTCACCCCTTAATTATTATATGTATTGCGTCAGCAATTATACAATTTATAAGGACGATTACATAAGTAATAATATAAATAGTAGGGATAATTATGTACTTTTAACTGATAAATAGTGAAGGAGGCTGCCTATAAATAGCAGTCTCCTCCATTGTGTAATGCATCCCAAAAGAAACGAGAGATAAAGATATTTAATATTTCTTTCTTCTTCTGTTTTTGGATCATATTCATTACCGGGGTATATGTCTTATCAAAATCAATACCCTATAAGTCAGGCTTTATATCTGGCAATCGCATTATTTTCATTTAGGGGCATATGTCTTATCAAAATCAATACCCTATAAGTCAAGCTTTATATTTGGCAATCTCATTATTTTCATTTCGCTTTTAAGTAAATACCCATTTATATCCAATGGGTTTAACTTCTTCAGGCGTTTGGACTACAAGTTCAAAAACTTCACGTTTGCCCAGGGAAGTCAATTCTACTTGAATTGCTTCCTTCTATTTTAGCCAATCATGCCTTTGTCTACATTTATCTACTATACGTGATTCATAATCATCATTCATAATATCAATGGCTACAGCGAATGAAAAAAATTCATCGATGACCATTTCATCACGATTCCACATAATAATTAATATAGATTTCCTCATTTTCAATTACACGTGCCTCTTCAAGAGTTTGCGCCTCTCCAGAGACTTGTACCTTTTCAAGGACTTGTACCTCTTCGGGGGCTTGTACCTCTTCAGGGGCTCGTGCCTCTTCAGGGGCTATTATCTCTTTAAAAGATAAATCAGATGATGTGGAATCTTTTACTCGATCTCTATTTCCTAAAGTATTGTTATAAGTCACTTTTCTTTTTCGGGGGATAATATGTTTTGATCTAAGGGCTCTATCACGCTTCTAACGTATAGTAGATTGATTATTTACTATTTCAAAGAAGATTTATTCTTTAGGAACATTAATTTTTACCAGTGCATTACAGCATGTATATATGACTTTGTTATCTTTGCTGTGTCAATAAAAGCATCCGGCATCTGATTTGTTATATTCTGAAGATGTATCATTCTTCGTACCTCATTTTTACACTGAGGAGTACGATGATCAAAATGAAACAAAGTGGCTATATTTCAAGAAAGTTCTTGCCTAGTTTCAAGAGGCATTTTCCTTTCCCCCAATGAAACTTTATGACTATAAAAATTTTATAAAAATAAAAATTTCGAAATTTCAAATTTGATTTTTTTTTAATAATGTAAAAGTTGTGTATGACTTTAATTTTTTTTTTCAAATTTGAAATTTTATTCAAAGACAAAATCAAAATTTTTAACTTTATATGTGTACTTCAAAACCCTTTTATGTTTATTATGTTTCAAGATATTTTCATATTTTTATAGAGTGTTGATCACGCTCAAAATTAACCTTCGGCTAAGCGGTTGTTGTAGCGTAGCTTTAGGTATCGAATCCACAGGG
>JANKKB010027262.1:0-10383 GCA_026225775.1 Bursera palmeri | reverse complement strand
TAATTAAATAATTAGATAAGATACATTTCTGTAATTTTTTAATATTTTATGATTTTAAAAATAAAAATAATTAAATTCTCTACTCTGTAATATAATACATTAATATAATACATTTATTTGTATGATAAGTAAATTTATTTACTAAATATTTAATTTATTATAATAAACTTATATTAAGATTTTTCAAAATTTTAAAAATATTTATTATATTTAATAATATATTAAAAGGTTTTGTTAACTTGATATCTCAATGTTAACATTTTTATTTTTAATATGTTTATTTGTAATATGATCCTTAAATATTATTTATTTTTATTATTTCTTTTTAACATGTGATGTATTGCAGCAATTCTCATTGATTAATGTTTCCTTTTTTTGGTCTATTAAATTATTAAATAACTGATTATGTTTAATTAAAAAATTAAAATACTTATTAATCCGGAATTTACACGGGCAGGTCAAAGTGAATACTTGCAATGTTTAATACATTTTACGTTTTTTTTTTTTTAATGATGGACGGTCGCAAATTATTGTGAAAATGGTCGAATAAAGTCTATATGACGTTCAGTTGGCAAATGTTTTCTTATTTTAATTTCGAGGTTTCAGTTCTTAATTATCAAAATAAATTATTTTCGAGCTGATACAGTTACCAACTCAGACATCCCTGATGGTGAAATTGGCAAGCGTTCCCGCTATCAGCTGAAGCAGCTCATCGTGATGAGCTGGTACAACAGCCCAATAGTAGCTGACAACCAAATTTTATTAACTTCTAGAATTATCTGAATTTGGGGGCTTGTGTTACTATCCGATCTAAAGGGGTGATAATTACTAAACCCAAACCTTGGGGGTTTCTATGTTTTTATCCCGGGTTAAATTTTACTAAATGAAATAATTTAATTGGTAAGTTATGTTCGGGGAGGGGGAAACAAACGGTTTTATCAGCCAAATTACTTCATTTAATTTTACCCTCCAGATTTGAGGACCCATTTGCTCTGCATGTGCTCCTACAGGCCATGAGTTTCCCTTCACTTGTAGAATTTTTATGACTAGGTCGCTTCTTGCGAATCAAGTGGAGCCTCAAGCCATGTTAAACCATGTTCTACATGATGCATTGAAAGTGTGTAACTCTGGAGACAGCACTTCTTAAGCTTCACTTTTCATTATAATTTCGAGATATTCCTCTTTCCACTTTTGGAAACATGATTTAGAAATCAAAATTTTTTTCATCATTTCCACTTTAATAGAGCAGCATGATTTATACCCAAGACTCAGCGAAATGTTGCACTTCGATTCCCAGTTGCTGGAAAAGCAGAACGCCGTCTACCTTGCCCAAGTTCTTTTGCTCCCTCATCTTTTTGGGCTCGACCAGCAGCTGAACTTTTTTTCTTATCCCCAGAGTTGAGCGGGCTCTTTTTGTTTCTGTCACCCCGCACTGATTCGTCCCGTGCATTTTCTCCAAATCTGATCTGCTTCCTTGCTGCTTCAAAGTCGAATGGCTTTAGCTGCAAAAAGCGACTACTTTCTTCAGATTTCTCAGGTTTTCCAGCTTTTTTATTATTATTAACCGAATGTAGCTTCTCAAAGCTTGTAGATAAATCAGAAAGAGACATATCATCTTGTTCATCCATTCCCAAAGCAGACCCTGCTGAATTGTCCTCAATGGCCACATTGGTTTCCTCCAAGTTACCATGTGTAGATTCTTCTTCATTTACATCATCTTCCAACATAATAATATCTTCTGTATTGAACCTGGCAGATGACACAGCAGGAGATTCCTCAGGTTCCTGAACTTCTGAAACTCTACTTGACTCTTCTATGACAGGTTTTGGCTGTTCACCACTGGTAAAAGATGGGAGGTTCTTTGAAGATGCAACAGGCTCCACCATGACATCTTCAACTAGTTTTGGCTGTTCATCCCTAGCAGAAAATGAGTGGAATGGGAGGGCCACTGAAGATCTTATCTGTTCCAACTTGTCCTCTTCCTTGTCCTAAATATAATTAACAGCTAATTAACCAAAATGGAAGATTGAAAGAAGTAAACAAAATATGAAATAGACAACACATGTTCAGATGAAATGTAGTCAAGGGTGCCCAAGTTGGATATAACCCAACTGCTGGATAACCTTTTTATCATATGAATTTCACACAAAGCCGAAAAAACAGACAAATATTTCATAATAATAAAAAAGAACATCCAAAAGAAAGTAAACCACGCAATAAAGAATTAAGACAATCTAACTTCTTTCTTTGCCTTTTTTAAACAACAAGAGGGAGAAGAAAGAGAAAGACATAAAATGTCAAGGAATTGTGGTAAAGCAGATCCAGCTACCACTGCGACAAGAGAGAGAGAGAGACTGGCAGGGAAAGAAATGTCATTTTGATAGACAATAAACACCTGTACCAGACCATATTGGTTGCAGAGGAAACAAACCAATCAACTCACTGGACTGACCTTCTTTTCAGTGTTGAACTTTCTCTTTGGGGCACCCAGCATTGCTCCAAACCCACGGGTAGGCTTCTTCAGAATCTGAACGGTTGCTTCAGTAACCTACAAAGGAATAAACATTAAAACTATCGCCCTTCACTTATGGACCACCATCAATCTAAGGCATCAATATTTTACAACCTTCTCCAAAGAGGATATGCAAGTATTTGTGTCAGTACTGTGAACTGAGTTGCTGATGCTTTCTGTTGCAAACTCCGGTATACGACTACCAGATTCTTCCTTTTTTTCACCATTTGTTCCAGGATGCCCAAGTGATCCTAGTCCTTTTCTCTCAAGGTCTATAACACTACTTCCAAACTTCAAAGATTCTTCTTTAAGTTTAGAATGAGCTGGTAAATGTTGAATCATACTACCATCTAATGCATTTCCACCATCAATGACTCCCATTCTAACATTTGCAATTTTCAAATTTGGGGGAGTATCAGCAGTTAAGACATCGGATTCATCATTAACCGCTAAATTTTCTTCCAAAGCCTACAAGATAAGAAAATTACTGTTACATAAAGAAAGAAATAATAACACAGCAATTAATAGCAATTAGAGTCGGAAAATCTGAAGCACATCCTCGTAGCTCACAAAACTTACCGCAAACAAGGATTGACAATTTTACACAAGGACTACCTAATCAGTGAGCAGTTACTAAACAAGCCAGATTAAGCATGTCGTAGACCATGGAATACGATTTCCATGCAAGACACTCTCTTGCAAGACACTCTCAAAAAAATTATTTAAAGAATAAAATAATCATTTAAGCTTGCCCCAGGTAATGGCCTCACTTTTTGTCAGTTAAGGAAAATCAAAACATAGCTTCAAAATGCGTGAAAAAGTTTTTACTCAAATCTATGAAGGCCAATGAAGCATATCATATCTTCCAGCAATAAAAGTTAGTTAACACTTAGTAAAGATTAAAGTCCAAAATCAGTTTTAGAAAGAGTAAATGAATTTACCATCCATATGATCATCATTGACATCCAAAAACCATCATATTATTTTGACTGAAAGCTCAGAATAACAGCTTAAATTCATTCAAATCCCATTCTAGCTGCAACATTTAGACAATTAGAGAAGTCTACTCCTTTGCTCCATGAGGTCTAATCAGATACAATGGAATAATACAAGCATAACTGGAGGTTGTATGATCAACTTTAATTTTTTCTAAAGTAGCTCTGGACATTGAGATGAAGATTTACTCCAGATCATGCTTTCTTATTACGAAGGTCATTATAATAAGATCATTGGTACGGGTGGATGGATTTCTTTCATTTTTTTCCCCTTCTTTTGCAGACAAGTAACCACCTTAACAAGCTGCAACTTTTACAAGAATTAGAAACAAAAACTATCAATTTATTATGTGTGTTTTCTTTTTGGCACATCATCCTGGTTTATATTATGGCTGGTCTTTGATAAATAAATAAATTGTAAGAAAATAAAATGCAAGCATTAGATCCATTTAAGTCTAATAAGGGTATGATTTACTGAAAACAATCAAATCTCAGATCAAAATATATTAAGATCATCAAATTTATGCATGCTATCTTACAATTTCCATGCGTCCCTCTTTCAGTTGTCGTGCAGCAGCTTCAAATGTAGCAGCATTTTGCATAGAATGCCTAATGATGCTAACTACCACACCAAGATTGCGCTCAATATATGAATTCTTCAACTTTAACAATCGACGTAACTTATTAGCAGTAACAGGCATCTGTTTGGCTTTTGCAATTAAAAAATGTGAATTAGGTTAAAACTTACCATTAAGTATTATAAATATAAATGAAATGTTTTCAGCTAAAAGAAATTTGGACAGAATTTTACCAATTTCAAGAAGAGTTTTGTTTGGTAATATATATCCAGTACTTTCATCCTCTGTACGGGCAACAGCATCACGCCATTCACAAAGGCCCTGCAAGCCATTTAAAAAGGACCTATAAGGAAATGAAGTAGACAAGTACATGCAAATATGTTACAACCCTACTAATTTAAAAAAATGTTACCAGTTAAATCTACTCTATCTCATTAATTTTTACACATTAATTTTTACATTTGAAAATTAATTCCTTGACACAGATGCTTAATGTGACAGTAGAGGCCCATCAATGTCAAAGAAAAGTATCTGATGTGCCAATAGTAACTGGCCTATGGTTAATATCCTCATGCCTAGATTGTAAAAGATGAGTGACGTAAATAGAAAAATGACCAACTTACTGCAACAACAGCAAGCTGCTGAGCATTTAAATCAGCCCCCTGCAACCTATTTCAACATGGGAAAATAGTGGCTTCTGATTAATTTCTGTTGAGATATAAAACTAGGCCAAAAGAAAATATAATAATAAATAAATAGCTGATTTAAACTAAAGGAATAAAAAAATTACAGAAAAATGTGGACAAGGAAAACATTCTAAGACAAGATGTTAAACAGGTAAATGACATCTTCATTTAGACAATAAGGAACTAACCCATATATATAAAGATATGAATTTTCTGTCAGAATCTCCTTTTCGTACAGCAGCATGCATACATCATAACTGCGCTTGTAGACCTGTTTGCACAAAAAGAATTCCTCAAAATGGTAAAATTATAGTCATCAACTTAAAATAAAGAGTAATAACAATTATGAATCCCAGCAACTTTATACTTTGAAGGGAAAGGATTTTAACTTAAGAATTTTTACTAGTAACCCAACCAAAAGTAATGCCCATGAACAGAGTTTTACAAGTAGATGTTTGAACAATTTGGAATGGAAAATCTTTTCCTCAAGGATACAAGACAGAGTACCAACGAAAACAAGACAGAAAAGAAAAAATGAAAAGATATATTGCTTATCACATTAACTAAATTGCAATCTATAGACTTAATGGTCCATAATACATGGTACAAACCAGGGCCAAAAAGATAAGCCAGTTAATAGTAAGTCTCCTGCACTCTCGAAGAGTTGCATAACAAATTTAACAAAAAACACAGTTAGTGGAGATCATACCTCAACCAAAGGAGCATCACAATTTTCAGATTCCTTAGCCATAGAGAATAATTGAATTTTCATGATATCATATATATACAACAAATAGTGTGTATCTTCTCTGGCATATCTGTCATCGCAAGTAAAAATCAATTAGACAAGAATTGGTATGATGGTAAGTAACGAAAAAACCCTTTTCATTAACATAGTGGAACACTCTAACAAAGACATGTCCAAAAATAAAAACTGTCTAAATAGGTAACACATACAACATAAAGTAACAGACACCTAAGAAAAAATAAAAGAATCCAAAATAAGATACTTAAATTTAAAAAGCATCCTCCTCAATTATATCTCTTACAGGCTCAAACACGAGTAAGATTGACAAAAAATTAATTTCAATGAAATGTTGATAAACAAAAGTTTAGATCCTTCAGAAAACAACAAACTTCATGCAGAAACCTTCAAGAAAAACACTTACACACACACACATATATATATAAACGAACAAATCAATCAATGACCAATTATTTATCTGACAGATTAATTTATAGCAAAACTTTGACGAAAAGGAGAAATGTCACACTCTGTACAGAAAGGTTCAAAACGAACACTCAATCTATTTGTGAAAACATATTCTTGAATCTTAAGCAATGTTGATCTAAGGACATAATCATATATTAAAGCCAACCCAGTTCTGTGAGGCAGTACCAAAGAGAACTCAGTACATTGTTCAATTCATAAAGTGCAAAATTGTAGTCCTTACAAAGTTACAACTACCAAGTGCAAAGAGGAAAACTGAAACTAAATTAACATTATATATACGTCAAGTAATTTAGGTTTTCCTCAAGTCAAAAAAATTAAATTGGAAATGTAATAATGTTCATTATTCAAATAGAGTTAGGATCAATTACGAAAAGAATTATCCACACTTTACTTCAAGAACTCTATATCAAGAAAAGTCTGAGGTTAGGAACTAGGAGAAAAAGAAAGATTACCTGATCATCTCATCAGGAAGTGGGCGTAATCTCCAATCTGCATTCTGGTATCTGCAATTAGTTGATTGATCATCGTCAGCAAAAACGAAGGATGGTAAGAATAAATGAAGCAGAAGTTTTAGAGAGAAAAAATATATACAGAGAGAGAATCAGATCAATTGAATTTACAAAGGACCCACTGTTTGTTTGCAGTAACTCCACAAAAGTGTTGCAGAAGATACTCCAAACTATTTCTCTCCAATTTCAAAACCCTTGAGGCCTGAGGACAATGAAAAAAAAAAATTCCCACAATCACTTGAAATTCAAATAATAATAACAGAATGGTAATATTCACTTAACAAAAGAAATGTTTTAGACTAGGAAGAATAAAAGAGGTAATCAAAAGAACATCATTAAAGGGGGAAAAGATCCACACCACCCTATACAAATACATCAATATACGTAGCTAACATAAAAAACAACTACGATCAAATCAACTTCTAAAAGTAATCAAAAACTAATAAGGCTGCTTTTTAAGGCAAACCTTGACTCTTAAAAGGGTAAGATTTTAAAGCCAAACCTCTATTTACAAACCAGTAAAATGAATCAAAGATCCACCTGACTAATTTAACAGCAACAAAACTTTTAGCGTCAAGAAATGCAAATTAGACCGCATGCAGTATTATCTTACAGCCTAATTCAAAGATAAAATCTAATATGAGAAAATTAATTCAACCATTACACAAAAAGGCATACCAGATTCCTCAAATTAAGTCCCAAATTTCAAAATAGTGGATCCAAAGTACAAAACCTGTCCAGTGTCAAACATATTGCACAGATATATGCCAAAGTCCCGTTGAAGCCACACAATATCACGATCAGCTCCATGCATGACCTAATTACATTAAGCATCATTGTCAGACAATGCAGTAGATAATTCATAAAGCCAAAAGACGAGCATATTGAATAGACCAACCTTTTTCTTGGTAGGGTCTTTGAAGACTTCCCTAAGATGTGGGCCAACATGAATGCGAAGCTTTAGCGTATCTACCAAAAAATCTTCAGTTCTAGTTGAAATTTGCATCAGGCAAGTCAATCCTTGGAAAGATCGATATTGATTATGTTCCAAGTCGACCTAGAGAAAGGTTAGACAAATTACTTTGTATTTCTAACTTTAATAATCCGTCTATATCCTTAGAGGATGCTCCTTTCTATGTCTCATCAGCCAAAGACCTCAATCAGCAACCATACCAACGGCAAATTAGAGGATTTGTCACCTTAAATACAACTTATTACTCTAAATACAATAATTTTGCACAAGTAGAATAGTATATGAGTAATAAGAATCATAATAAGTAGCAAAATGAAAAACAATGCAGTAAATTTGAAATGAAATCAATGACAACTTTTTTCTATTTGGGCATGCAACACATATCAATTAAACAATAAAGCATAGATCATAGCAATCAGATTTTACCGCAAACTCGTTCACACTCTGCAATTTAGCAACTAACTCCTTCAACTCTTTAACATCTTTCACAAGCTTGAATGGAGTGTGCTCTAGTGAAGGTGGTTTTACAGGCACAACATTCCCAATATCTTTATCCACAAAATCCAAAACAGAGAGCTTCTCCTATAGTGAAGGAACAACAATAAGAAAGATTATTTTACATGTATTTTAGAAGGCATGTCCCAAAAATTACATGAATAGATAGAGATATTTTTTTTAAAAACATTGTTATAGTGGAACGAGAACGTAAAACAAATAGAATGAAAATCCAAACAAATAAGATAAGAATGTAACATTTATCAACCTCCCACCAAAAAAAAAAAAAGCATATGCCCTATGTTTCACAAATAAAAATTAAAAATAAATGAAGAAAAATTGAATAGCTGCTTCTTGTTTCCAATTTTCAGTCACTAATCTTTTTTTCCAACAAATCAACTAACCCAGAATCTGAAATTCATCAAATTCAACCAAACCCAAATAAAAGAAATTCAAAAGCAAAACAAGAAACTAACCAGAGGATGAACAAAGCGCTGGCCATCCTCACTCCTCTCCAACCAAACATGCTGAAAAGGCTGGTTCGTGTTATTCACCAATATGTTATACTCAACTTGAGGCCTCTTTATAGTCGGTATATGAAACGGAACTTTTGCTTTCTCCTTCTTATCCTTCACTTTCACACCAGCCGAGTCAACCTGCAATTTCCTCTGACTCACCGTGTCATCACCACCCACCAAAGACTCGTTCCTCTTCTTATTCTTCCCATAAACCAACTGAAACCCATCTTCATTCCTCCCCTCCTCTTTCTTCCGATCTCGATTCCTCTCCAATTCGTCCAGCGACGCATCAATACGCTCGAAAACCTCGTCGTTCACGTCGGCAAGCCAATCGCCAGCCTCCCCCTCGGCAACGTCCATCTGAGCAGAGAACTCAATGGGTTGGCTCCATACCCGCGAGGCGCCAATAGAATGAAGCAATGACTGCGATTGGGCGGCGATTTCTTGGACGGGTCGGTTGAATTCTTGGAAGTTGTTGAAGAAATGGAAGTCCTTGTCAGAGGGGAGGGTTCGGGAAGAAGAAGAAAGGTTGGAGAGCGAGAAGGAGAGCGGGGTGGTTAGGTTTTGCAAGGAATGGGCGGCCTTCTGGGCTGGGGAAAGCTCGTCCTGCTCGCTCATGATGATCGTTGGTTAGGGTTTTGGTAAAGCTAGGGTTTTAGCTTCCCTTCTTCGTTCGTTGCCTTCCACTCGGGGTAACGTCAATCAATTATTCTGTTATTTTCACACTTGAAGACATATGGGTTAAAAGGTATTTTTTGTCACGTGACTGGTGTGGGGGAGGCACGTGGCCTGTAGTAGTGTATTACCGTATTGTGTTGTGTATACACACTGCAATTATGTGAATGGTCAACAGAAAATTTGTGATCTTGGTAACCAAATCTAACCGTTTTGGGACATGTTTTCGTTCCCAAGACGACTTGCATGTCTTGTCGCAAAAGCTAACGAATTTTGGTAACGGTCAAAGGGATGGCGCCTAAACGAATGGGATTTGTAAAAATCATTTACAAGACAAACTAATGTTGTAACATGCAAGTCTTGATCTGAATTGAAGAAAATAGTAATTATCATGGTCTCACAACAAGGATCAGAGTGGCTAACACTTCTACCATCCACAAATAGAGTGTCAATCAGTTGGCTCTACCCAATTGTCTGCATTCAGCACAGTAGAGACGAAACATCAAATTCGAAATTCAGTTTTAATCAGGTTTCTTCAGTTCGACCAACGCTTTTGGACTCAAGTGAATTCACATCAAGAGACTCATCAGGGACTGTGATGTGAAAGGTAAAAACATTATAGTAGAGAGTAGTTGCTCAAAAATCCTAGGTAAGTCAAGAGTTGGAAAGAGTCTTCAAAGCTACATTTGGTGTTTTGATTAGTAAGGATGATGAGATTATGAATTTTACTTTCTTTATTTTTTAATTAATGATGTTTTGATTAGTAAGGATGATGAGATTATTTCAAATTTCTTTTATTCATCCGTTTCTCAACTTGTTTTTTAAGGCTCTTAAGTTAGGGTGTAATCTTTTTTATCTTCGAACTGACACATTTTAAGGTGTTTGATTTTTTGACTGAAGTTCAAGATTCAGATTATTTTATATGAATTGAAAAAACATTATATATATATATATATATAATGTTATTTGAAAGATAGATTAATTAAAAATATAAAATTTTGATAGCACTATAATAATTTTGATTTTAATTATGTCTAATTGATTTTTTGAAAATTTTTATATAATACATGAAATATATAACATATATAATATGTAATAAGACATAGATGTCAAATGAGTAGTTCTAAGACGGTTTTCATAATAAAAATACGTAAGTCTCATCAAATCTTAAATATAAATATAAATAATATTAATATATATATATATAT
>JANKKB010027260.1:0-10360 GCA_026225775.1 Bursera palmeri | reverse complement strand
CCCCCCCCCCCCCCCCCCCCCCCCCCCCCCCCCGCGATACTTAAAAGTTTAATTTATTAAGAGTTTAAATTATCATTTTTACACTTAAAGTGCTAATAAATTAATGATTTATATAGTTTTGAGCTTAAAAGAATTATTGTTATCAATTTTCATTTTCTGTTATTTTGATGCAGGCTAAGAAAAATTAGTATAACTTTCAATCCAGAAGCCCAATTGATGCAAATCTTATACCTGTGAAAACTTCACAGAATTCTCCACAAACTTGAAGAATAATTAAAGCCCAGATTCAATGTCTAATGGGCCAAAAGTGGGCTGCAACAGAAACTAAAATTCTAGAAGCTTAGCCTGTAATACTTGGACTTCTAGGGCCATATCTCCCAAAATATTTATCCAAATGATGCGGTTCAAGATGCTCTAAAAATCTAAGATAATTATCTATAGTTTGTCTTTTGACAACTTTATTAAATTCAGTGGAAAAGCTAGTCAGAAAGACGTTGCAAGTTGATGGAGTGATTGGTGGCTGAAAATCGATTATTGTGCCAATTCATTGAATGCTTCTCTCCCATTTATCTATAAAAGGAGACCATTGGCTCATTGTGAAGATATACTTCATTGTAGAGAGTTTAGTTTCATTTGTATTGTTTTTGTTAGTTATAATATGTCTTTATAAACTCTTAGCTAAGGCTAGAAGTAAAATACTCATTTGGTTGTTGTTTTATTCTTGATCATACTTTTGTTCTTCAATGTTATTTCTTTTCAATTTATTTGAATAAAATTTTTTTAGATTTTTTTTGTTTTGTTAAAAACCTTGATTCTTAGTAGACATGGTGGCACTTTGAATGATTGGTAATTCTTTTATAATTCAACATCAAGTTTCTCCAAATGTTTTTGTCAATCCGTTGAAAGATATTAATTTTTCTTATACTTTTCTATTTTAAGAAAAGATGTTTTCTTGAGCTTAAATTTTTTCATCTTCCGATTAAGATAACTCTTTAATTCATTTCTATTGAGTAAGAAAAATGATCAAAAATATTTTCTACAACTTAAATGGGTCTGGATCTCTAATGCTTTAATGTTCTTTACTTGAATCTTAATCTTTCACTTGGTAATTTTTATCTTTAAAATCAATCAACACGTCATCTATCTTTTCTTTGCTTTGGATCTTGAACAATCACATAAAGACCATTAATCTTAGTAAACATTTCTCTATGGATGCTCATCGAGGACTATATTATTTAAGACTACCTATAATTGGGTAACACTTTCTAAGTTGTAGCACTTAATAAATGCAAGTGTATTAAATTATTAGTTTTAAGATGTTTTCATTTTCACCAATTAAATAAACTATTGTGGTAACCCAAAATTCGAAAACAGTGATTTAAGGGGTGTAAGTGAAAGATTTCAAAGTTAAAAAAACATAAATGTGTGTAATTAAGACGTATATGGGGTGACACGGACGTAATGATGTAGTGTATATGAGTATTCGGAGGTTTTCGAGAGTTTTTCGGATTTTAGACTAAAAGATAATTTTACGTAAGTTCGTGGTTTTTTCATCTTTAGTACCCAACCTAAACATTTTAAGGGTCACGTGAGTTAGCCGGTGAGATAGATAGCGATGGAAAGCTCTCGGGACGCTAATCACCGTGGTGTCCTCCGTTCGTTAGTGCAAGGTTTGTATTCATCGAAATTACATCAAAAAGTTTTGACAACGTTAACGGTGATCTCCCTCCTCTGGCGACGTCAGGCTATGCCACCAGTTGGAATCTTTTCCTCTCGGCCTAAGGATCCCAAAACTGGTCCCCGATCGTAGGTCCGATGCTGGAATCACCAAAAATCAATGAAAAATCGTTCGACTTCCCATTTGTCGATCTGCTCTCTCTGGCTACCGTATCACCTGCCACCGGTGCCGTTGCACTCAACTCGTCGAGACGAACCAGTGGTGATGCCCGATCACCGTTCCCAATCGCTTAGCTTTTTTATGGCGAGTAGATGCCTTTCACGGCTGCAACTGGCTAATATCAGGCAACCTCATGTAGCTTCTAGTCTTGACACCTGAACCCTTTGAGGACACCCCTACTCTTTTGGATGTTGGCAGAGTCACCCCTACCATGTGTTTTTCTATAGACCCCCAAGGGTATACAGGTTAGCAATCTCACCCTCATTTGGTGAATTTATGGATAATTTATAAATTTACGGTAATACCCCCAAGATATAAAATATCATTTTAACTACAGGTTACCGTTTTGCATGGTTTGAAAAAAGAGAGAAAAGGAGGTATAGAAGCTACGGTTCGGATATTGAGGTAGAGGTTTCTAATTATACATTTTTATTCTATTTTGAATGCATATGATTTATTTTATTATTATGGCTTAGGGAATAGAGACTGTGTGATTGACGAATAGGACGTTAGATATATTGATGGATTGAGGCATCACGAACACGTGTACAAAATTATAGAATTACGCGATTAGCCGAGAAATCGGGTGAACGTTTATGATCGGGTCTTCAGAATGGACTCGGAGTAGATTACAGATTTTGGATCCCACGTATGAAGATACATGATGGTACAACTAGAGTACGAGTGTTATGCAAGTGATAGTATGGTATGGAATGGACGTTACCAGGGCTATGCATGCATAACTATAAAGTACAGAACGAGTAAGGTATGAAGTATGGTTGTACTTGCGGGATAGTAGAGACATGATGGGTGTCTGTGAATGTGTCCGTAGGTAATGAGACATATAGGACACGAGACGTACGTGAGTATATATGTGATACGGTAAATGGGACACGTGAGCCATGTGAGGGCATACACGAGAAGATGGATGAGATATGATTGAGCGGTACATGAGTGAGATCGTATAGGTTAGTGGTGATGAGTGAACGGTCAAAGGACTGTATGTTATGAGTACGGAATGTATGGATAGACCCTGGATTGACCTGACTGATATAAAGGGATCCGAGGGGACGTATTAGTGACATACAGATTAACCGACTGGTATGCGACAGTCCAATAAGGAAGCCCGACGAGGTACGAGACTTATAGTTGAGCCTGCTGTGATACGGGATAGGGTCATAGAGTCAGTCTAATATGAGAGGGATCTATGAGCTCGCTGTGATACAGGATAGATCGGTCATGTGTTGGACCTTAGATGGGCCCGAGTCGATCCGGGATCTAAGGGGAGAGTCATATAGCATGATTGTGGTGTTAGGCCTTAGGTGGGCTTGTGATGATCTGAGACCTAATAGGAAACACCTGTGATCAGTTATGTGTTGGAACTTAGATGGACCTGAGTTGATCCAGGATCTAAGGGGAGAGTCATGTGATATGGTAAGGGTGTTAGGCCTTAGATAGGCCCGTGTGGATATGGGATCTTAGGGGAAACACTCGTAGTATGATTATGGTAGTTAGCTTTAGGTAGGCATGTGTCGGTCAGGGACCTAAGGGGATTCACTGGTGGCAGATATGTACAGTATCAAGCCTTAGTTGTACCCGCGTATGTTATTAGTGGTAGGTACTTAGAGGAGTTGGTTGAGAGGCAGGTTCTATAAAGAGCTTTAGGTCGATGGTTGAGATGCATGAACACATCACAAGTAAGGTGACAGTCGTAAATGTAATGAAGGAAATGTTGAGTGACGA
Source organism: Bursera palmeri (assembly GCA_026225775.1). Lineage (NCBI taxonomy): Eukaryota > Viridiplantae > Streptophyta > Magnoliopsida > Sapindales > Burseraceae > Bursera > Bursera palmeri. The sequence continues at coordinate 6,720 of JANKKB010027260.1, read as the reverse complement.
AAATCAGAAGTACATGGATTTAAGGGACGAATTGTTATGTTTGTGTGTATTTAGTTGATTTATGCATGTGTTTAAAATTATATAGAACTGTATAGAGTTAGAAATTCCTACTGGGCTATGTTGCTCATCCCTTCCTCCACAGGTACCCGAGATCAGGAGTCTAGTGGAGGTGATCCGGAACTCATGTAGAGGATCTCAAACAGTTATAGGTATGTTTGGATAGAGTGAGTCGTTTGTGTATTTATTAATTAAGAAAAATTTAGTAACCCGTTTTTCTGTATAAATGTTTTATTAAAATCGTTTTGTTTACGTTTATTCATTTTATTTTATTTATTTACATAGTGACCCTCGGGATTCCTGTATAAGGGGTTCCTGTTTGCCACAACTACAATCAAATAACATAATTTTTATATATAATCTCTCCTAAATGAGATTAAAAAATCTAATTTATTCTGGTAAATATTTAATATAATAAGAAAGTTCTTTCACAATGTAAAAAAATTGTAGTTAAATTTGTATGAGATTCTACTGTGTTTATTTAATAAAAATTATTAGAAATAATGTTAAATAATTTTTCTTTTTCTTTTTAATTTTTTTTTTGAAGACTCTTTTGCGGTATAGAAATAAGCAAAGTATATTTTTTTTTAATCTGTTTTTCAAGAATACTCCTTTTCTTGCTTTGCTCTTATAATATTTTATAAAATTTATTTGACTTGTTCCTTCAGTCTAAGTACTATCTTTTTAAGTATTATTAAAAACTCCAACAAGTAATTATTCCATTTAATTAGTAACTAATCATGACATAAAATGAATTAAATAAATAATAGGTGAACTGTGACAGAAGGAATTCCACTAAACTAGTAATCATGTGGATTATAAAACTAATTATAAATTATAAGATTGAATTTAAAAAGTTAGAATTGCATTATAACACTAATTAATCATATGTTCAATTGGTTTAATTTCCACCAAAAACGGAAATCAATATAATAATTAAGCTTTCTTATGAATGGAAGCCACACACACTGAAGTAGATATTTATTCTAATGATTATTTAATAATTATATAATAATGACTAATTGAAAAGGGGCCGAAGAAGGATGAAGTAAAACCATCAGGATCGATCCTACTATAAAAGGGTTACATGGTGAAGCATTTTATTCCAACTTTTGCCTAAAAATTATCCTGCTAGCTAGCTTGCAACACCCCAGGTCACTACTTGAAGGTTACCCATTCAGGTGCACTGGCATCGTCAACCACAGCTTGAATGTTCAGACTAAACGTATTGTTTCGGTGTGATACTTTGTACTTATAAGTTTCAAGAGGTGGCCTCCACCTGATTTTGTTTACTATGGACACGTCTTTCACATTCGAACTTAAGACATTATATTTCCACTTATTTTTCTTCACGGTAAATAGATGAAAGAACAATGCATTTGTATCAAAATGGTATTAGAGCTTGGAAATGGAAGAGTAGATGGAACATTGGAGAAGATCATGAGATTTAACACTATTCATAAATTAATCCATATGCAGTATTCACAATAACTCTGTTATCCAAATTAACCTTTGTCCTTTAAGCAATAAGCAAGTAAACATCATTAAGGTTAATGCCTTAGTTAGCCTTATCAGTTTCATTATTGCTTACACTTGATATTTCTCCTACACGCGAGCTGATAATGACTTCTCTTTATAAGATTCTTGATATCATATAAGAACACGCCAGTAATTTTCTTCCCTTTTTGTGCACCATTTTGCAAGAATATCATCAACTCGAAAAGAGCCCTCTGGATAGGAAGATTCCTTTTGGACGATAAACTTGCATATAAAAGACACTACAAGGGTATATATAGCCTCGATCAGTATCAATGCAAGAATATTCAAATTTGTTATAGCGACAAACTATCTCATTTCAATATCTATTTAAGGCAAAGGGCTAGAGAATCTTTATTTTTTCTTATCCTTTGGCCTTTAAATAGAAGCCTCGGAAATTATGTAAAAGAAATTTCTTTTCTAATTTTCCTTCCCTTTTTATTGAGTAGTTATCACTAACTATCCATCCATTTTGCCTTAATATCACTAGATGAGACTTTTGTCATTTTTCTATTCTGCCATATTTAAGTTTTGAGAAATCTCTTCTCATATCTTACAATTACAAATAATGTTAGTCAATCAATCGGTGTAAGAGAAAATTCATCTTTGTCGATTGTAGAAGAAACGAATATCATAATACCTCTATTTGTCTTCGTATATTTCTATATATTTATGTTATAAAATATTAATAATTTAATGAAGATAAAATATGAATAAATATGTAAACATAAAAATAAATAAAACCCATCCATATATAAGTTTTAAAAAATAATATTATCAATAAAATATTATATAACAAGAAAAAAATTATTTTCCATTTCTATAAAAAAAAAATACATAATCTCCTTCAATCTAAACCAACAAATCAAACCAAAATTAATCAAAATTTGGTTGTGCAACCAACAGTCACCATAAAAATAAAATAAATAATTTCGTAAATAATATTGTTAGAATAAATTTAGAATAAAACAATTGAATAAACAGAAAAAATTCCAGTAAAAAAAATAATCATATATAAATCAATTGATAATATCACTAACAAAATATAAAAAAATGGCTTGCCGAAATTAACTATGGTAACCCAAATTTTCGAAAATAATGAGTTAGGTGTGTAAGTGAAAGATTTCAAAATTTAAAATAAAAAAATTGTATATTTTTATCGTATATGGGATGACACAGACATGATGACATCGTGTGTATGTATATTTGGATGTTTTCAGGAGTTTCAGAAATTTGGACTAAAACGTAATTTTATATGGGCATGGTCATTTTTTGTCTTTAGTACCCAATATTCATGTTTTGAGGGTCACGTGAGTGAGTATTAGATGAGGATAGGTTGGCATTGAGATGTCGAGACTTCAGATCGGGATACATGAACGTCGAAGGTTTGAGAATTTATAGATGGACCCTCGAATCCCAAAGTCTATAAACTCCCGCGGACCCAGAACATTCAGGAAACCAGTATAGACACCCCTGTTTACCGAAAAAATTGTAGTCATTGTCGTTGTCGGTGACCGTTCATCTTCCCGATGAGTTAGGCGACGAGAGGGGTGCCGATAGAACCCTCTCAGCATGTTGGACACGGCGGTGACCAACAATTTCCCATCAGGTGCCAGAATCGATCAGAATGATACCGAAAAAGTTTGCTTGTCTTACCGTCGATCTCCCTCCTCCGAAGACGTCAGCCCTCGCCACCTGTCGGGATCTCTTCCTCTCGGTCGGAGGAGTCTGACTGTGGTCTCTAATAGACCGTCCGAGGCCTGGATCATCGAAAATCGTCAAGAGACCATTCGAGTTCCTGATTGTCGATCTGCCCTCTCCGGCCATCGCCACGCCTCGCGGCCGATGCCGTTGAGTTTGTCTCTGCCAGACGATCTCGTAAGTGGTCTCAGATCATCACCCTTGACTGCGGATAGATTTTTTGATGAGTTACCATGAATCACGACTATCATGATAAATATCGAATGGCCCCCTCAGCTTTGAATCTTGACAATTTCACCCCTATCAATGACACCTCTACAGCTTTGGATCTTGACAAATACACCTCTGCCATATGTTTTGACTTCAAGATCCCTAAGAGTTTTCAGGTTAGCAATTTCACTCCTGTTTGGTTAATTTTAATTAACCCCTATGGTTTAAAGATTTACAATTTAACTCTCGATTTCGATTTTGCATGTGTATGATCCCGTGACTTCGAGGATTTAACCGAGATACAAGAACAGACATGATTTAGGATACAGATAAGGAAAAGAGCAAGAGTGAGAGCGAGAGGGAGAAAGACCCGGGGACTCGGTAGCTCGCTTATCAAGGTAGGGATTTCTGTCTATACACTTTTATTCCATTTTGAGGTCCATGTGGATTTGAGTAATGGTTGGCATAGGGAATAAAATATGTATATGTGTTTTGTATGTTAATTGTTGATTGGTGTATGTTTATCGAATATATGAGATTGTATGTTATGTATGCATATATGATTATGTATGAGCGGGTAGTCAGTGTGGGTGATTATACGAGATGAGATGGATGAGATACGGAGGATAGGATGAGACACAGAGGATATGTGTGTTATCATGTGTGACGAGATGGATGAGATATGAATGTTACGTAAGTACATGTACGTGATGAGACGTATGAGGCACGAGTGAGATGTGTGTGATAGTGGCCTAGTGGTTAGTGGTAAGAAACATAATAATGGTACGTAGGAGATGTATGTTGGATATTGGGATGGGTTGGTGTGGAACATGGGACCCTATGGGAACATGGATGACGTGAGATATGCGTAATTAAGGTATGAAATTAGGAGTAGGACACGCGTGTGTGATAAGTAATGCATAGGTGATGTACGTGTGTATACATGAGGATTGATCAGTTTGGTTAGTGGTAATCTTATCGTGGATGGACGAATCAGTTGATACGCGGTAGTCTGGTGTGATGGGGGATAGTCTTGCTATTTGTGAGTAGGATCCCTGTGTAATAGGGATAGCCGTGCTATTTGTGAGTAGGATCCTAGTGTGACTGATATGTATCTGAGGTGGACCTAAGGGGAAACACTTGTGACATGTATTTGATATTTATAGTGTTAGGCCTTAGGCGGGCCCCACTGATCCGAGACTAGAGATCTGATATGATGATAGTGTTAGGCCTTATGGTGGCCAGTAGATCTGAAGCCCAAAGAAAACACCCTTGATATGATTTGGGTGTTAAGCTTTGAGGTGACTAGTTGATCTGGAGCCTAAAGAAAACAACCCTGATATGATTTGGGTGTTAGGCCTTGAGGTGGCCAGCTGATGTGGAGCCCAAGAAAAACACTTTTGTTGTGATGTTAGTGTTAGGCCTTAGGTGGCCGACTCATTCGGGGCCTAAGAAAAATACTAGATCGGATATTTTGATACATAGATATGACTTTAATGATAGATGTGTGTTGCGTAGCATGTGTCGTATGATTGTGAATGAATAGAGGAAATTTATGATAGTGAAATTGGTATGTAGATGAGTGAGAAATGAATTGATTGAGTATAATGTAAGTGTTTGCTTGATGCATGTATTACATTTAAAATATTATAGAACTGTGTAGTTATAGAAAATCCTATTGGCCTGTGTTGTTCATCCCTTCCTCCATAGGTACCAGAGGTTGGAAGTCTAGCATTGGTGATCCGGAGCTCACGTAAAGGATCTTGGATGTTCTCTGAATTATGTTTGGGTAGAGTGAGTCGGCTTTTATGTTGTTAAAATTTTTTGTAACTCATGCTTTTCTTGTTAACGTTTTATTTAAAATATTTTATTTGATTTTATTCTATTTTATTTTATTTATTTACTAAGTGGTCCTTGAGATTCTTGTATAGGGGATTCCGAGGCGCCACATTAATGATGAAGAGATAGAAGAGAGAGAAAAATAAATTTCTCTCTCTTCTATCTCTTCACTATTAATTTCAGCCAACCAAGTTTTGAACCATTAAGATATTATATAATAAGTTAAAAGAATCTATTCTCCATTTCTTAAAAAAAATGCATAATCTCTTTCAATCTAAACCAACCAATCAAGCTAAAATTTAATCAAAATTCAGTTGCGTAACCAGTACTCACCATAAACATAAATTAAATAATTTTGTAAATAACAATTATTAGGAAAAATTTACAATAAAACAACAAAAATCCCAATATAAAAAAACTCATATACAAATAAATTGATAATGTCACAAAAAAAAATACAAAAATGGAAGAGAGAGAAAAATATATTTTCAACCTCAATTTGAGCCATTTTTCTAAACATTTTTTGTTCTGTTTATTCATTTTTTTATTCTAAATTTGTTCTAATAATTATTATTTACAAAATTATTTATTTTATATTTATAATAAGTGTTAGTGGCGCAACCAAATTTTGATTAAATTTTGGCTTGATTGGTTGGTTTATATTGAAGGAGAATATTTATTTGTTTAGAAGTAGAGAATCAATTCTTTTTTTTTACTTATTATATAATATTTTATTGACAATATTATTTTTAAAAACTTATGTTTTGGATAGTCTTATTTATTTATGTTTACATATTTATTCATTTTTATTAAATTATTAATATTTTGTAATATAATTATATAGAAATATAAGAAGGCAAATGGGGTATTATAACTTTCCTTTCTTCTACAGTTGACAAGGATAAATTTGTGCTAACATCATTTGATTGACTAACGTAATACGTAACTGAAGGACATGATAAAATATTTATCCAAAACTTAAGGATGACGGAAGAGAAAAATGACAAAAGTTTCGTCTGAATGATGAGTACTCTTTTTTTATTTGATCTATTTGTTTGGATATGGAGAGAAATCTTAAGAAAAACTAATGAAAGTTTCAAAGGATTAATATGATTTAAGAATGAGAGAAAAATTAATGTTGAAAAAATGGCAAAGTGTAATGCTTATTGTTCCTCAAATTAGCTATTGAAAGGGAAGAATTGATAACGATTTTGTCTTTTTTTACTTGTATTTATTCTGTGTCTTATGCTACTGTAATACTTCCATTAGTAACTAATTGGGGTAAATACATAGACACTCCCAAGGTTTGGTCTAAGTAACAAACTCACTCCTGTTGTTTATAAAGTAACATAAAGACCCCCAGAATTGGAAAACATG
>JANKKB010027259.1:0-10360 GCA_026225775.1 Bursera palmeri | reverse complement strand
TAATAATTCACTCATTGGAAGAATTCCCCCATCTCTGTTTGCACTCCCATCACTAAGAGTTCTTAGCCTTTATTGCAACCAATTTGATGGTCAACTTCCTAAATTTTCAAATGCATCCTCCTTAGTACTTGAAATCCTTGATTTAAGCAGCAACATATTAGAAGGGCATATTCCCATGTCGGTCTTTGAACTCAAAAGCCTTTATAGTCTCGTACTTTCTTTCAACGACTTAAATGGCATTGTGCAGCTTGATTGGCTTGGGAATCTTCTATATCTCCAAGACCTCGACCTTTCGTACAACAAGTTGACAGTGAATGTTAGTTTTTCTTCCTTTACTGTGAATTCTGTCTCAACTTTGAATTTGGCTTTTTGCAATTTGAGCATTTTCCCTAATCTAAAAGTCAAAACCATACATGCTTTAGACCTTTCAAATAACAAAATTTCTGGGGAAATACCTAATTGGATTTGGGAAAAGGATCTCTTCTTCTTGAATCTTTCACATAATCTGTTGGTAGGTCTGCAAGAACCATATTCTAATATTTCTAATATTTCTCAAAATCTCTGTTCTCTTGACCTACACTCAAACCTTCTCCAAGGAAAGATCCCGCTTATCCACTCTTGGCTCTTCCATGTTGATTACTCACGTAACTTGTTTTCTTCTATCCCAACAGACATCGGTAATTTCCTATTAGTTACCAGCTTCTTTTCCCTTTCAAATAATAAACTTAGAGGAGTTATCCCTAAATCATTATGCAAAGGAGATTATCTTCAAGTTCTTGACTTATCAAGCAACAATTTGAGTGGTAGGATTCCAAGTTGTTTAATTAGAAGAAGCAAGACTCTTGATGTTCTAAATTTAAGAAGAAACAACCTTAGTGGTTCTATTTCTAACAAATTTCCGGAAAATTGTGTGTTACAAACTCTAAATCTCAATGGAAACCATCTGGAAGGAATACTTTCAAAATCTCTTGCTAATTGCAAAATGCTAGAGGTTGTAGACATCGGGAACAATCAAATCATTGATCAATTCCCATGCTGGTTAAGGAATGTCTCCAGTTTAAGAGTTTTAGTCTTGCGATCCAACAAATTCTATGGCAACATTGGTTGTCTAGAGATTAATAGCTCCTGGCCATTACTTCAGATCATTGACTTATCTTTCAACATCTTTAGTGGAAGTCTGCCACAAAAAAGCTTGACAAATTGGAAGCCAATGACAATGGATCATGAAGGTGAAGCCCAATCACAGCTCAAAAGTCTTGGATTTGAGACCGCTGGTAAAACATATTACCATTATACAGTTACAGTTACCTTAAAAGATTTACAGCTAGAGCTAGAGAAGATCTTAACTCTTTTCACCTCTATAGACTTATCATGCAACCATTTTGAAGGGCCAATACCAGAAGAGATAGGGCTTTTAAAGTCGCTTCATGTTCTGAATTTGTCCCATAATGCCCTCACAGGCCAGATCCCATCATCTATAGGAAACTTGCGAGAATTAGAGTCCTTTGATCTCTCCTTTAACAAATTGAGTGGAGTGATCCCACGGGAGTTTGTACGCCTAAATTTTCTTTCAGTGTTGAATCTTTCATATAATCACTTGGTGGGAAAGATTCCATTAAGTACTCAACTTCAGTCATTTTCACCAACTTCTTTTATTGGTAACCAAGGATTATGCGGGCCTCCTTTGACGGCTAATTGCACAAACCGCATCAAGTTACCAATAGCAGTTTCAAGCAAAGAAATTGATTGGCGGTCTGTATCGTTGGCAATTGGGTTTGTAATAGGCTTTGGAGCAATTGTTACGCCTCTGATGTTTTCTAAAAATGTAAACAAATGGTATGACAATGGCATTGACAATTTTTTAAAGTGAAGCCTCACAGGTAAAACAAAGGCATCTCTTATCTCTTTGAATTTTTATTATCTATGTGTCTACATATTTATATATGAGATCTTTAATTTTTTAATTTTTTTTTAATTTAAAACTACATTTAAATTTATAATCATTAATTTTGTCTAATCATTGATCATAAAGTTAAGATCAATAATCATATATATATATATATATATGTATGTGTTTGATTATTATTATTATTGAAATTGTATTAGAATAAAATAGTCCTACGAGGGTGACTAAACAATCAATTAAAAATAGTTAGCCTGGATGAGTCTAATACTATAGAAAATGATTAATCAATCAATCCTAAAAAGTCAATTAACCAAAAACTAAGCGCCTAAATTAAATCAAATAGGTATAGCCTAGAACTCCCCTAAAGTTTAAATGAATAAAAAGAATAATTATTTGAACTTTCAATCCTAAAAAGGGCTGTAAATAGCTTCACCCGTATCCATACTATATTAATAATACATTTTAGAGCGAAATTCATGGTTTAACATGATATCATATAAATTAAAATAATCTGCGACATATATATAATTGAAATTCCTCAGACCTCAGAGGACGTTAATAATAGTTGCCAGCTGTCACTCATAAATATCCAAGGCTTTACTCTCTTCAAACCAAAATTGCTGGCATTTGCATTGCTCTTCACTTCTCTTTTCTCCCGCGTTTCGTCGCTCTTCTCTTCAAATTGATCACTTCCCAAGGTAACTGGGTGATGGTAATCAGTGTAGAAATAAAATGATTCTATCGATACATCCCACTCTTAAAACAGTGAAGTTAATGGGTTATTTGAAGTGGAGATGCTGGCCTAGTTTTAAAGCACAGAGGTTTCAAGTCATATGTTGCTTATCCAAGGTCTCTTCGGTGACAAATAATAACTAAAAGTATTGTGGATCTCAATTTAAGTTTGCATTTCAATTTTTCATGTTAAGCATTTGTGCTTTTCAGTACCGTAAACATTCATCTTTAACATTTTCGCTCTTTCTGCCTGTTCTAGCTGTGATGTATCTGGTGCAGTAGATGCCAAGCATTGGCTCCTGGCTCATGGACAAGGTATCTTCAAACTTCTCTACCTTAATGGATTCCCTAAATATTTGCTCTTTCTTATTCCTGGACCCATGAACCATTTGCTACACGAAAAGGCAGAAGCAACAGAACCCAGTTCAGCACAATATCGGGAATCTGATACTGATATATGTTTTCATAAGTTCATGCTGTTACTTGGCTTTGTACTTTGACTCATTTTACTCTCTTTAAGTCACTGAAACTATTGTGCTAATGGCTTTATAGGTTGGTGCCAAACGAGTAGAAGCTGCTGCACAGAAAGGCAATACATACTCATTGAGCTTGCTGTTTGGGAAAAAAAAAAAAAAAGCAGCCTGAATAACTACTGTTAACCAAAGAAAACTTTTTTTTTTTTTATNGTGCCAAACGAGTAGAAGCTGCTGCACAGAAAGGCAATACATACTCATTGAGCTTGCTGTTTGGGAAAAAAAAAAAAAAGCAGCCTGAATAACTACTGTTAACCAAAGAAAACTTTTTTTTTTTTTAATAGTTGTTTTCATAGAATGCAAATTCGTATGTAACTTCTATTGTATTAGAAATGCTTTTGTTGTAGAAGAGTTTTTACTTTGTAATTTTATCTGCAATAAATCGTATGTCTGCACATATCAGTGTGTTGAGTGATGCCATTCAATGAAACATGCATTTGAGATCATTTGGAAAAACGTGTCAAGTGTCTTTCACACAGTACTTCAAATGTTCTCCTGATCTTAGAAGTGTTTTGTTTATTTATTTACTTACTATAGTCTAGTACTATAAAATAGTTACTCTTTTTTTTTTTTTAAGTGTTTTTGGTTATTTTAAACCATTATTGGTATAAAAAATACTCTCCTTATGTTTTCTATCAAATAAAATTAAGAGCATCACTTTTATTCTTAGTTTTATTAACCGATTGGTTTTTTTTTTTTTTTTTAAAGGCTCACTTCGAAAAAATTCTTATTTTATCTGACATTAAAAACTAAGAAACAGGGGTTTTCAATTTTTAAACCCCTCAGGTTTGACCGAATGATTAAAATATTAAAGACCCCTCATATTTCAGGAATATACAACAAATTGCTCCAGTTATCCGCGTTCGATGTCAACTTAAATGTGGGAAGGGCAAATTGGTAATATTGCATACATTTTAAAGCATGGTGCCACTTTGTACATATGTAATCATCACTCAGGGCCTTTCAACCAAAAAGATAACAAAAAGCAAAAATAAAAGCCAGCTAAGAATGAGCATATCATCACTCTAATATCAACAAGTATAATCTCCACCAAATTAGACATATGCAATCATCCCTTGCTGCCACTTTGTACAAACCTTACAAACATTGCATTCCATACAATGGGTTCTCATTCAGGCCTTTCATCAAACATCTTCCTTGCAAGAACAACACCAGTGCACTTTACACACACTTATCATTGTTTAACACACAACAATATTTGATTTAGAAATTTCCTCAAATTAACAAAATCCTTCAACCATTTTTATCTCCATCTTGCTCTCTACAGTTTTATAAATATTTTGATAGATTATGTTAACTTAGCAGTTGAATTATTTTGCAAATCTTATTAAAAATCAATTGCATTTATTTTTTAAAGAAAATTATGAATTTCTATTGATTTATTTGGGATTTGAATTATGAAAGGAAGAAGTTGTTGCATTTTGGGCAAATGTAAGAGAGATCAAATATGTTTTTTTACTCCGAATGAAGAATAACTTTATTAAGACATCTGATCAGCTTTGCATAACACAAGCTTTATGGAAAGTAGGGTTTCATTAATCTTCTATTTTTCAGTTAGACTAAGTCAATTAAGGTTGGAATTATACAATTAAATTGCTTTTACTTGTTTAAAATGATTATTTTAACATGTAAATTTAATGATAATAAGTCATAATCAGCTTAGAAAATGAGGATAAAAGTAAATTCTCGTGGATCAAATGATCAAATAAAGTCGAATTAAAGATCTTATAATCGTTTATTTGAAGCTAAATATTGATATTGGATCACAACCCATAGGCTAAACAGTAAACAATAAATAATTGTCGTTTGTTTATCTATGTGAATATCTTTAGACATATTCATAGCAACAGTTAATTTGATTTATAAGTTTAATTTGCAAATATTATTATCACAAAATCGAATGAAAAATCAATGGATTGGTGATAATTGGATTAATATTTGGAATAAAAAATAATTTAATGTTTTGAAATGATGTTATCAAATATTACTATAAAATTATTAAAATATTTATAAAAATTATAGAAATAAGTATGAAAAGTATCATGAATTAATCTTTTAGTATTTATGATTCATTGTTTAAATAAAAAGCCAAATATGCTTTTAATTTACTATTTACATCTTGAAGAAGTTGCATGCAATTACTCTTTGGATGTCGTGTTGATAAGACATTTAAATAAAGCTATTATCCTACTTTATTCTAAATTTGTCTAAATTTATATATACGTTTTATAGAATTATAAGATATAAGAAGATATCATGTAATTAACAGGGTTAGGCACACGTTGAGGTTTGGTCGGGTTAGTCTATTTAGTTGACTTTTATCAGTTTAAGTCAGGTTTAGTTAAATTTATAATATATAATAATATTTTACATAAAATAATATGTAACCTAGTGGTAATGTTTTAAAAAGTCTTCTTAAGAATAGAGGTTCAAATTCTATCAAATTGCAATATACTTTTAGAATTTATTCATCCAGAAGCACCCATAGTAATTAGGGTACACGTTAGAGTACAAAACTCATATATTTTATATCTAAGAGTTTTAGTGGTTAAAGTAGCTAGATACTTATAGGATGTTTTTGTTTTTACCATAATATATTTAAACCTTAGCTTGGATGGGGGACGGAAATTTCACTCTCCCGTATCCGAGGACAAAACCGAAACAAACTCTATGCCAAAAATGCTCGCATTGCTCTTCATATATCTCTCTCTAGCTTTTCTTCTCTCTTCTCTTTAAATTCATCTCTTCCGATGGTAACCAAGAAACCCATTTACGTACTCATATATTTCTATATATGTTCACTAAAGTTCGATAATTTGAAGCTTATTGTACGTGTGTGAGTGCGTTTTTCTTCCTATATTTTTCAGTTAGTGTCAAAGAGACATGTAAAACAACAAGAAATAGAAGATAAGGAAAACCCTTAAACTCACTTAAAAAAAAAAAAAAGAAAAGAAAAGAAAAGAAAATATATAAAAAGTTTTGAATGTGAAAAGTTTTTTTGGGTATTTACTATTTTTGTTAATTGGTTAGGTTGTTTGGATTACTGGGGCAGTCAAGGATTTCATATGATGTTTCAATTCTTCTTTTTATCTTAAATAAATTTATTTGAAGTTCGTATTTAATTTTAGGAATTTTTGGTAGTTTGTTTCTGAAAATTCTTTATTTTGATTTTACTTAATTAATCTGAGTTTTATTGTTTCTTTTATGAACTTTCCCATGTAATTAATTGTGCAAGCACTTTATGTTTTTTTTTTCCTCATCTTAGTAAGGGGGATTTTGAGGTAGGAAGTTATTTTTTAAGTTATATCAGTTTGGGGCTTTGTTAAAAGATTATAAAGTGATTACGTTTTAAGTTGCTTATAAATAATCGAATTTGCTAACAAATGAAAAGTAGAGGATTAAATGTTTCGAAAATCTGCTTCATTTTTGACATAAAATTTCCGAATTATTCTCAACTTCTAAATTGATAAATAAAAGATGTTTTAATTTTTATAATATTTAAATGATCAAAATAAACACGATATATTATTCTATTTTTAAAAAGTATGAAAATTTTTAAAATTTGATTTATCAAATACCTTACAATTTATTTTATAAGCTGATTTTTTTTTTTTAATAACACAGCACAAATCGATCATATTTCAAGCTACGAAAATCTAAAAGTATCCTAAGTAGATATATATTTTATAAAAGTGGGTCTATACTTGGTATTTCACAAATGTATTTAAATTCTATAGCCTGAAATTCTCACAAGTGGTGGTTGTGATTTTGACGATAATATTGCTTGTTGATAAGTATTACGACATTGCTATTATCATTGTTGGCTTTAACGCTGTTGGAAATAATGTTTGAATTGAAAATATTTGTATTATATAAATTTTTAAAAACATAATGTCTGAATTGTAAAGACACAATATTTGATTTGTAGAGGTACATAAAGAGTTGTAATTGTTTATTTAAGAGTTATATCTTTATGTAAAGTTGCAATGGTTTACTAAGAGTCATATCTTTATGTATAGTTGCAATGGTTTATATAAAGTTATACTTTTACATAAGAGTTATACCTCTTTGTAAAGACACATGAAGAGACATTTTATGTCTATAAATATGATACAAATGCTTTAAAATATTGGTTGTTTTTCTTATGGTTGTTGTTGTTTTGTTGTGATGGTTGATGTTGCTATGGTTGTTATCCTTGCATTCTTCATTCAATACTTGAGAGAGTTACAATAAGTCAGTTTACAAGATTTCTGAATTGGTGATATAAAATTTAGAAATAGCGGTTGTATCCTGGGAACAGTCTTCTGTAGATCTTTAATCACCAGGAGAAATACTGTTTTAAGACATTGTATTTTATATACAAGCCTCCGTTTTTTCAAGTTAGTATTTAATTAATTTTTTTTATTATTATAATTTCTATTTATTTATATAACTGATTGTTGTCTCCCAATAAACGCTGTGGTGCCACTGTAGTTACTATTAGCATTATTATTGTTGTCCCACTTCTTGTTAATTTCATATTGGTGGGGATTTCTTGTTGCATTTCAAGGTGTAAGGAATTTATTGACACCTAACTTTGGTGCCCATGCCCATCTGATGTAACATCAAAGAAATTCTTACACTTTATATTGTATCTCAACTTCTGAATCAAGTGACACTTAGTAACTTATAATTTTCACATATATATTAATTGTTTTCTTCCTCTGTAATCTTTAAACTAAAATCAGGTAAAAATTAAGATATAAAACTTGCTGAGAAGTGTAATATTATTTAAGAAACTTTATTTATTTGCAAGCTATATATGGTAGCAAAATATTTTGACGTTAAAAAGCTTCGAAAAGAGATTAATTATTTAAATGACACGATAATTTGTATTCTAATATTGAGTAGTGTTGCACTTGCATACTATTCTTACAAACTCATCTATACAAATCAATATGACATTATTGTATGAATGTGATATCGTTAACCTTGATTAATATTGAATTTTCAAATATTCACTCAACCAATCATTACACACCACATCAATTTGTAAAGTAAGTTTGTATGAAAACTTAAAATAGTGTCCTTTAAATTTTCAAAACAAAATTTGAGAGAGGTCATTTCGGCAAATTCGTTTCTTCTTCTTTAATAGAAGACTCACAATTTTCCTTAACACCCCTCCAATCTAGCTATTTCTCCATAATTCTCATTTTCTTTTTCCTTGTTGATTTACAAGTCATTATCAGTCAACTTTATATACCTCCCATTCTACGAGTTGGACATTTAAGCCAAAGGAGATCATGTTCACAAGTCTTATGCCGATTAATAGAAAAAAACTTCTTTGCCTATTAAGTATAACAAAAAGGTTTTAATTTATCCTCCCTTAGAATAAAGTAGACAAGCTATTTGATTCGAAAATTAAAATAAATATTAAAATTAAAAAAATGTTTTTTACGTGTATGCGTTTTATGTAATTAGTTAATCTTTGGACTCATGGTCCATACGTTGCTTAATTATAAATGACCATTCAAGTTCTTGACTATATTTTTCCGATATATATATAAATTTGTTGTAATAATATATAAAATATCATATTCATAACTTGGAATTAATATTAAATTCATGTGGAATATAATTTATCAATAAAAACAACATCCAAATATTTCAACTTGTTTACCAAAATTTGTCCAATGAATTTAGAAAATAGTTTCACATATGGGCATTTGTGCATGCTAGTAAATATAATGTAGGGAGTCTCGCAGACTTCCCTTAAGGCCGCAAAAATCTCACGACTAGATGTCGATGAGAAAATTCCACAAGCCTTGTAACATCAAAGTATTATTTAAAATTTTGATATATTTCTTTAAATTTTAACTTGATTGATCAACCATTTTATCTTTTTACTGTTATTTTTAACAATTCAAAATATAGGCTCAAAATATTAATTATTGTAAAAGTAGAATTGAATGGATTGATGGGGATGCACGAAAGATAAATTTTGAAATATAGCCAGCAAACTTACTCGATGATCAAATTTCTAATTGATTATAAAAATATAAGAAAGAGAAACAGAAATCAATTATTAATTATTGAAGTAGATAGTCCCACCTTATCAAACATTTACTTGTCCTTAATGTTGCCTAATCTTCAAGTTATAGAAGTCCGGTAATGTCCATGAACCTTTCACTATCAACCGTCAAGTCATCCATGCATAAGTCGGCTGTCCAACTGTTTGGATCATATGTTACACGACGGGCTTTGTTTGTGAGTAAACAATACTTTTGAATTCTTAGGCAATTGACTATTTGATTCTTTGTCCAATATTCTTATAAACTGTCCAAACCAAATTGTTCAATTGTTCAATTGTTTGCTCAATTGTTCTAGTTCACATAGTTGATAAGCACTTAAAAGTGTACATTTATTATAAGTTTAAATATCATTTTTACCCTTTAAGTGTTATTAATTTAAGTATTTACTTTGATTTGTCCTTAAAAGAATTATTGTTATAAATTTTTAATTTTGATTACTTTGATGCAGGCCAAGTAAAATGAGCATAACTTTCAATCTAGAAGTCTATTTGGTTTGAATCTTATATCTATGAAAAGTTAATAGATTTCTCCACAAACTTGAAGAATAACTTAAAGCCCAAATCCAATCCTTAATGGGTCGAAATTGGGTTACAACAAAACCCAGAATTTGAGACGTCCAACCTGACCTATGTGGACTTATGGGACCACTGCTACCATACCAGAACCCCAAATGACGTGATTCAAGATGGTCTGAAAAGATAAGACAATTATCTACAACTTTTATGTTGGACACTTTCTCAAATTATGAGTGCAAGTTGATAAAAAAGGTGTTGCAAATTGATTGAGTGGCAGGTGGCCGAAAATGAATCACAGCCTAACATATCTAGACATCCGGGACCATATCTTGATGAATTCAACTCCAAATGACTTGATTCTTGCGGTTTTGGAGAACTTAATCACTTATCTATAAGTTGTCCCTTTGCCAATTAATCAAATTCGGTGGTTAAGAAATTCCAAAATGCCTTACAAGTTGATGGAGTGATTACTATGTGAGAATTAATATAGCTGCTGTATTTTAGCCATTTCTCCATAAATACATATCTAAATGGCACCATTCAAGCGGCTATGGAAAGATAATTCAATTATCTACATCTTTT
>JANKKB010027258.1:0-10358 GCA_026225775.1 Bursera palmeri | reverse complement strand
GTTTCAACATTCAAACATTGGAGATTGTAAGTATTCTTGCCTAATTTTGTTTTAATTTTCACCTAATTGCATGATCCTTAGGTAGGAATCCAACACGAATTATGCAAAAATTTGATTCCTAACCCAAATTCAGGGAGATCTTTGATAAATTATCTTATCTCTAAAAAGTTAGATACCATGACCCTTTTGCTTATGAAATTATTTTTATGCCTTGCTTTTAACTCTTAAGAACAACTTGTCGAGGTTTTCCTTATTTCTTTCTTTCTTTTTTTTTTTTTTTTTTTTTTTTTTTTTTGTATACANTTTTTTTTTTTTTTTTTTTTTTTTTTTTTTTTTTTTTTTTGCTCTACCTAACTTGTAATGCATGTTATTTTGACCTTTGTTCACATTTTTTTTCCTTCAAAAAACAAAAAATCAACTTAAAAATGAGTAGTTGTAGAAGATTGTTCCACTTAGTTGATCAAAGGTGTGAAAAAATATGCATTTTGGAGGTTGAAGATGCGTGTTCAAAGGTCGTTGAGCTCTATGTCGGTTGTCGATTGTCCATCGGATGTCGTGCTCGATATCTAACAAGAATTTCAAAGGATATTTTGCCAATAGATAACCTTTGAAATTGCTTTTTCTAATGTCGAGTGCAACATTTTATGCATTGTTAGATGTTGTACTCAATATCTAACAAGCACTCAAGGGTTTGGATATCTGACAATGAAACCCTTCAAAGTCTTGTCTGATATCAAGCGTGACTTCTTATATGTCATCAAATGTCACACTTGATATTTGAAAAACATCTAACGGTTGTCGAATGTCAAATATTTGACAACAAACAAGCCTTCAAAGTCCTGTCGGATGTAGAGCGTCACAACTTACGCATCACAAGACTCGCAACCGAAGATCATCATCTTCAACCCTTGTCTAAAAGAATGACGAACCTCCATCTTTGCATCAAAAACCGCCAATACACACATCTCCAACCTCCATTTCAAACCTTCTTATCTATCACAATCAACAAAAAACCAATTTAAATGTATTTCAAAACATAAAAATCTCTCAACTCGAATCTCTTAACCCATTTTAACTTAAGTTTATTTGTTTAGAGAGGTATTTGCAAAATTAAGCAAATGCCAGGTGACGTTATTACTACATGGAATTGTTTGGGATTGTTTCAAAGATTTAAAGAGGAAGTTTATTTATTTATTTATTTTGGTTTGTTTAGATTTGATTTTAGGAGGGAGAAGGAAAAATAATATTTTGGTTTATTGTTGTAAGCATTCAAATAATTTAACAAAGAAAAAAGTTATAATATCTAAATTTCTAAAGATGATATTATTTATGGAAGACCCTTTAATTTAGGTCAAAATTTAGATTTAACATGAATTTATTAGTGATGGGACATTAGTATTTTTATAAAAAAAAAAAAATGTTATAGTTAGGACATGTGAATCTCACGTGCGGCTCCGTTTAAAAAAAAAAAAAAAAAAACTTAATGCAACGGCTAGTAATTATATAAACGGCTAGTTTTCTTCTTTTCTTCACATTTTTACTCTCTCAGAGCCCATCATCACTCTCCACTTTCTTTCACTTTCTCCCACTTCCTCGCCATTCCAAGAAACACAAAAAAGCAGGGTTGAAAGAATTTTCCCAAGAAAGTGATACCCCCTTTCTCCTTCCCTCTTCCTTTTATCTTTATATTGACCTTTGAAGAATATACGGGATTTCATCAAGAAAGAGTGGTTTCTTTGATCACTGGAAGTCGTTTTCTCGGAATTCAAGAAAAGGTACCCAAACAATGTGGACCAACGTCGACAAGAAGTTCTCGACGCCTCCGCCTACATGGAGGAAGCAAAGGCCGCCGCAGTCGCCAATGTCAGAGAAGAAGAGCATGTTGCCAGGGCACTTTCAAAATGATCTCTTCCATATTATTCACAAAGTGCCTGCTACTGATTCTCCTTATGGCAGGGCTAAACATAAGCAAGTTAAGTTTTTTTTTTTTTAATTAGTTTTATGTGATTTAGTTACAAGCATCCTTGTTGGGATTAGGTGGCTTGGCGTTTATAATTCTTGTTCATGTTGATTCAATTCTGTTTGTTTCGAACTGTGTGGTTCTTGAACATAGAATTTGGTGAAATTCATGGCATTTTCATGTTTGTGATATCTTATCAGGGCATTGTTTTCTATTTATTATAGAAAAGTTTATTGAATTTCACTCTGTTTGGTTAAAGAGAAAATTATAAGAGAATAAAATAGATGTGAATTGTAAACTTTTTATGTTTTCTTCATTTTACTAATTGAGAAAACAGGTTATTGAATGGATAAAATATTTTTACTGGATTAACTGACCTGATTATTTTTGCAAATAAGCATTGGTTTTGTGTTTCTAGATCGAAATTTGGGTCAATTTGTTGCATTTACACTATTATAAGGGTGATTATTGTGGAGATTAGTAAGGGCTGTGTTGTATTTTACATTACAGTCTGGTTTTATTTATTGTTTGTTTGCAATTCTTTAAATGCAGTTGATAGACAAAGATCCAAGCAGGGCTGTTTCGATGTTCTGGGCTGCTATAAATGCTGGGGACCGAGTTGACAGTGCCTTGAAAGACATGGCAGTTGTGATGAAACAGTTGAATAGATCAGATGAGGCAATTGAGGCAATCAAGTCTTTTCGTCATCTCTGCCCTTATGATTCTCAGGAGTCCCTTGACAATGTCCTTATTGAACTTTACAAAGTAAAGCACCATTCGCTTCTGATAAATTTCTTTATAAATTGATTTTCCCATTGGTTTCTTTTGCTGATTCATATATTTATTACTGAAAGCATGAGCCAGTGGTGGCTAAATCCAAGAACCTTTTGTTAATTTAGACATATTATGTGTTAACATTTTTTATAAGATTTGCTTATGTACTTTTCTCTCATTTTCATCCACTAATATTGATTAACTTAGTTGAAATGTGCAATTCAGATTTAAGAAGGGATAGGTAGTTTATAACCTTTACCTCATTTCATCTATTCTAGAGAGGATTATGGTGAGATGGAAAAGTTTTAGCTTATTTGTTTTGTACCCTTTTATATCTAATTGAGAATCAAGTTTTCGTGACTGTTTATACTTCGAATATATATGAGATATTGATTAACTTAGTTGAAATGTGCAATTCAGATTTAAGAAGGGAGAGGTAGTTTATAACCTTTACCTCATTTCATCTACTCTAGAGAGGATTATGGTGAGATAAAAAAGTTTTAGCTTATTTGTTTTGTACCCTTTATATCTAATAGAGAATGAAGTTTTCATGACTGTTTATACTTCCAATATTTATTAGATTAGTATACATATGTGCGATTAAACTGCAAGCAGATAAAAGAATCTAACGAAATGCCGAAACAAAAATTTTGTCCTCAAAATGTGGTTGATAGAGTACAAACAAGTAGAACATCTTGTCTCCTATTTTGTTTTAGAAAAGCTATTTCCCACTTCTTTGAAGTAAAGGGCCTGCCAATCATAGAGTATCTGCATCTATAATTTAATGTCTTTCCTACATATCTGAATAAAGGATGTTTGGAGAAAGTTATTATTTCACAAAGGTAAGAGTTTTAACCTTTCTTTTCAACAGGTGGAAGAACAATATGGTTGTAATTACCTATTATCAGTATAAGAGCTAGAAAATTTTAGATTTTAATAGTAGTCAGATGTATATACACAAGAAATTTTAATAGGTATTACAGAACTAAGAAGCATGAATTTGTGATTGCCTTGCTGTTTTTGTGTCTGTTTTTCATATTTTCACATCTGATGGTATGGAGCAGAATAGTGCTCATTGTTGTTGTGTTTATGATTTTGTGGTATGAGGCTTTTATAATGCTCATTGTTCTTCTTTGGGGCTGTGCAACTATTTATAATAAAATTATTGTGTCAAGATTCAAATGCTTTATTATTTTTATTCTGTTTTTGCAGAGGTCTGGAAGGATGGAAGAAGAAATTCAAATGCTTCAGCAGAAACTGAAGAATATTGAAGAAGGTATAGCTTTTGGTGGAGCAAAGACAAAGCTGGCAAGATCTCAAGGGAAGAAGATTCATATTACCATTGAACAAGAGAGATCAAGGTGGATATTCCTCTAGTCACATTCCTTTTCTTCTATTCACTTTACATTTTGTTAATCTAACTGATCATTTAATAAAATAGAATACTAGGCAACTTGGCTTGGGCTTACTTGCAGCAAAATAATTATGAAACTGCCGAACAACATTACAGGTAAATTCCTTCGTGACTGGCATTCATAACTACATCTGTAACTGATAACTTTAGTTCCTGAATAAAAGATGCGCATTCTTTTCACATGATACATCTCTTCACAGGAAAGCTCTGTCCCTGGAGGCTGACAAGAACAAGCAGTGCAATCTGGCAATCTGCTTGATGCACATGAGCAGGATTACAGAAGCAAAATCTCTCCTTCAGGCTGTTAAAGCTTCAGCTGGAAATAAGCGAATGGATGATTCATATGCTAAATCTTTTGAACGTGCCTGGCAGATGCTAACTAAATTGGAGGCACCATCAGTGTCAGAACCATATGAGCAGGATGGACATGATGAAGAAACAGTGCTCTTCAATGAACGGGATAGAACAGCATATTGTCGGAACTACCTTGAGAATAAGAACAGTTTCTTTGGATATGATGAAGGGAGTTGGAAATGCATATCACCTGGACCGACAGAAAATTCACAATCTTCTCCACAAACTATGTTTGCAAATAATTGGAGGGAAGGTTCTTATCTTGAAAACCAATGTGGAAGATCTGGTTCTCGTAATACAATAAAGGAACATTGGGCTGGCTCACCTGGTATAGGAACAAGTTTTGCTCTACAGGAGACATATACTTCCCCTGCTTCCGTTAGAAGGGATCTGGAAGTTCCATTTACACAACCAAGAAGACCCTCATGGGAGTTTAGTAACAGGGAAAGGAGAATAGAAAGACGGGGAGATGACCACCACTCCTCTGAGCAAACAATACTAACCGAAAGGGCTGTTCTATTTACACAACCGAGAAGACCATCTTCATATGAGTCCATTATAGGAAGATATCAGAAAAGAGAAAAATGGGGAGAGAAAGCAGTTGGCAGTTCAATCCGCAAATTATCATTTGACCAAGTCTTAACTACCGAAAAGGGGCAAGAAAATGCACAGAATGTGAATGGAGAAGTACATGTTTCAGCTGGTGGTCCACAAAATTCTGAAACTGCTTTGCCTTCACCTACTGGTGAAGACAGGACAAGGAAGAAGCCATGGAGAGAGATTGCTCAGGTGAAAAATGAAGCTGCACTACAACCTCATTCACAACCAATGGTGAATGGAGACTGGAAAAGTATATGTAGGGGAAATGATGATGGGTTTGCCCAAACAAAAGATGAATCAATGACTAGAAACGGTGAACTAGGATTAAGAACTTCCTTAGGTGATGAGACCTCTGAGAAGTTGGAGAGTTTCCAGTCACTCACTGCAGAAGAGCTAAATTCAAGCCACGGTTTCTCTAAAGGTAAAAAGAGTTGGGCAGATATAGTTGAAGAAGAAGAGTACGAGAAAGAGCTAGAATCATTATCTGGAAGAATTTCAAGAGAAGGTTTGTATTGTTGGAATATGGATGAGGAAGAAAAAATTAATGATGAGAACCGGAACTCCAACATAATTTATGCAAGTACTTGTCCACAGAATCAGATAGACTACTTAAGCGAAAAACTTGAAGACTCATTCCATTTGAAGGATGGCAAATCCAAAAATGCTGCTGTTTTGTCAAAGAATCAAATTGTCAAATGTTCTTTACGTTTTGATCAGCAGCAGCAGCCAGAATCAACAGATTACTTGCTTTCATCTGTGCTGCCAAACAACGAATTGAACAGGAAGGACAATAACAACATGAAGACAAGAGCCCGGTTGCAGGTTTTCCAGGACATAACTACTCATTTTCCAGAAAGTCCATGAACTTAAGCAGAAGTTGCTTCTATTGGTGTTGCATTGTGTGTTTGATTGTCAGTTGGATTTAGGTTCTTAAAGAGCAGCAGCAGTATAGAGAAAGCTTTCTTTTATTCATTATATTCTTATATTCTTTCACATTCTTTGCAGCTCAGTGTGTTTCTGCTGCACAAAACCATTGTATATCTGCTATACATTTATGCATATACTGTTTAAACAAAAAAAAATCATACTGTAAAAAGGTTGTGATTGAAGAACTAATATACAATTGTGTTTCGCTTGTCAATATTTCATATATGGATTGATGTTGCATTGAAATAGAGAGTTACCAACTCCAATTACAGTTTAGAAATTAATTTATCTGTACACAAAATTTCTTGCTTATAATATCAAATACAAACTTGTTACTAAGAAAAGACTAGTCTGACCTGTTCAATAACGTTACTATCTCAATTGATAATACATTAAACATAAAACTGATATGACAATTTTTCCTTTTTTTTTTTTTTACATTATATTTGTGATTATAGTCGAATACATGATTTCAACTAAAAATGCAAGCAAAGTCTGGACAATTTTGGAGTTATGATAAGTTTCTTTTAAAAAATACATAATACATGATTTCAACCTTAATATTGATTATTTTTCTTTTCTCTAAATAAAATTATGAAAACTTGTAATATGGATTATACACTCATTGCACACCAAACAGTGCGTTATTTTGACTAATGATATAAATGAAAGACATTTACCATTAAATGTAAATTGTTAATATGGAAATAGCCAAAGTTTTCTAATACTCTTATCTACATAACCAACCTTTACGGTGAACCCCACAATAAACCCTAAATACCCTTCTCTTTCATAAACTCATTCTCTTCCATTCTCTCAGTTCTCTCTCTTGCCAATTCACTGTCTCTTAAACACATCCCACGATTCATTCTCTTCATCTATTATAAGTCATCATTGCGTTTATTCCAAACTTTTTTCTTCATTTATTTCATGTATGTATTCATGTTTTTGATTTGTTGTGAACCTTTTTTAAGTTTGAACTTGGGTAGCGTTGATTTGTTAAAATTGTGTTTTTAAGTTTAAAGTTTAGTTTTATTGACTGCTTTTCAAAGTTCGAAGTTTGATATTGTTGATTAGTTGATTGTGTTTTGAAGTTAGGATGTTTCAAAGTTGACGAAGAAGATGAAAGATCGTCAAATCTACCATTACAGTCTACGTGCCAGACCTACACAGTCCTACACGGTCTTGTAGGACCGTCACGATCTGGCACAAAAACCATCATAGTTCATCCACAGACCTACACGGTCCTTACAGTCTTAAGTCCAAAATATGCATTTTACAAGTTTTCAAGTTTTACGCTTTCTGGTGCTTTAATTTAACAGTATCAATTCTCTTCTTTGATTACTTACACTATGAGATTAAAATAAAGGTTTTTTCAAAACTTCTCTGTCTCATGAAACTTGTAAAATGAATGTTTTAGACTGGGAACTGTGAGCACTGTATAGGTCTGTGGATGGACCGTGAAGGTCTGTGTGCCAATGTAGGTCTGGCACATAGACCGTCACGGTCAATTTAAACGATCTTTCGTCTTCTCTGTTAACTTCAAAACATCCCAACGTCAAAACAAAATTAACTAATCAACAATACCCAACTTACAATCAACAAAACTCAACTTCAAACTTAAAAACACAATCTCAACAAATCAACACTACTCAACTTCAAACTTCAAAACTCATAACAACAAATCAAAAGCATGAACAAACACATGTAGTAAATGAAGAAAAAAGTATAGAATAAACAAAATGATAATAATAGATGAAGAGAATGAATCGTGAGATGTGTTAAAGAGATAATGGAATGGCAAGAGAGAGAAAAGTGAGAGAATGAGTTTATAAAAGAGACAAGGTTATTTTGGGTTTATTGTAGTGTTTACTGTAGAGGTTGGACACGTGTAGATGAGATAATTAGGCAACTTTAACTATTTTTCATTTTGACCTCCTCCACTTGTCATTTTGGCAAATTCCCTTGATTTTATCTATCACCCTTTTTAATCGTAATACTTCATAATCTTGTTAAATAATAATAAAAAATATTAATATGATTTTCTTTTGTGTTGATTAAAATAATTTAAATAAATATAATTTAAAATTCACAAATTTTTATAGAATTTGAAATCAAAAGTTCCATATGAGTGAAAAAGAGGAACAGGTAAGGGTAGTCAATGATAATTACTCTTAATATGGGTTATACATAGCATGATCGCCATTAAAGTGTTGTCATTTACTAACTAATTAAAACAATTGTAAAATTAAAATAACAGCCATCTAAAAATCTAATCATATAAGATAAAGTAATATTTTTTATTATAAACTAATTAATTTAAAATTATAAAATTAAAATAGTTGTCTAACATCCTGATAAAATAAGATAAACTTATATACTTTATTATAAAATTTTTAATTTAAATTGTTTTTCTTTAGGTTATTATAAATTATTGACATTTTTATGTCTTCTTTAACTTTTTAAAACATAGTAATGAATTCTTTTGTCCCACTTTTTTTATAAGAGATATTATTTTTCATCATATTTTCCCATCTTAGAGGTTTGGAGAAGATATTGTTATTTAAACTTAACCACAAGTTTATTTATTTATTTGGTTTCTTTTTCAGATTTTTTCATTAATTTTGAAATATAAATGAGTAAAATATCTAATATGGATCATCACAATCAAAATCTATAATCAAGTACATATATTTACTTACTCATATAATACCACATCAGTTAGGATATAAAGTTGGGATACAAATTTTGTAACCATAATATTACTCTTATATTAGTGCAACTGAATATGAATTATGAGTAGATATAGAACTTCTAATATTATGGCTTCTAAACTTTTGTTTCAATATCACTATTTTAGTTTGGCCCCACTCAACATATAGCAAAGATAGTTAACACAGAAAACAAAATTAAAAAATTTCTCAAAATGAAGATCTTAATTAAGACAAAGAAGTGTAACGAGTGATTGAATATTTTAAATTAAAGGGATATGGAGATAAAGATAATTTTTTGAGGGGTAAGTGTTAGTTTAGTAAAAGTATGGGGTTAAGTATTTTTTTGAAATTTAATTGAGGGGTTATTGTAATTTCTCCTATATATATATATATATTAATATTTAAAAGAAAACGAAATTAAATATAATCTAGTTCTAGTGTGATAAAATGGGCATTTGACTAAATAATTGACCTTTCATTAAACAGTTGACCAAAATTAATCATTCAAAACCCTGTAAAACGCTCAAGGTAGTGTTTCTTAAACCTTACGAATATGAATTTCATATCTATGGAATAATGTTCTTTAATTTACAGATCTTACAATCTTAACTAGACAAGGTATTGACCTTTATACTAAAGAACTCACTCTTTTAATCCAAGATCATAGTTTGTAAACCAGAGTTACGCTACCCATTCAAGATTAAGATATGTATATCATAATCTCTCTAATGTGCAATTTATGTTTCTTTTAAGGTAATTACATCAAAACATAAACTTTTCGTGACCTTTTTCAATGTGTTCATAATGTATAAGTGTCTTTGCCCTAAAGTCTTCGCTTTAATGATTTGATACTTGATAAGATGATTTTATCATGTATTTTAATACCTTTATACTTAGCATTTAATGAATTTTTGATGTTTTCTAATAGGAATTATGCTAATATTGCAGAAAAGAAGAAAATTCCTAAAGAAAATGAAATTTGAGTTAAAACAGGGAAAAGCAAAACAAGGGGGTTGAAATGCAAAAAATCAGAACTCGAGCGCCACAGCGCCCAAAATGCACCGCCGCAGCGCCAATTCCAGAGACTAAGCGCTGCGTCGCTCAAAAACCACCGCCACGGCGCCATTTCCAGAGAGTAAGCGCTGCAGCGCTGGATATTTACTGCCGCGGCGCCGGAAGCGGGAATTACGGAAGGATTAATTTTAGGGTTGAACGCCGCAGCGCCCAATGCCAACCGCCACGGCGCTGAGCCGACAAATGTACATTTTTGTCAAACTTGCAATTAAGAGCAATGATGACATTTTTAGAAAATTGCACGACTCTCTTCATTTAAGCTAGGCTCTTATCATTTAGTAGAGGACTTTTTAAGAGCTTCATACGGAGGAAAAGAAGAAAACTTCCAACACTTGAAGGAAGAACAAAATCAAAGGGTGAAGATCATCAATCAAGGCCTTGATGGAGTTCTTAATGAGTTATATCTTTCCTTCTGTTTTGCTTTTTGTCATTATGAGTAACTAAATTCCTTGTGATTGAGATAAACTTTATGTAGCTAGACAATGATTCAATGATATTTGTTTTGTGTTTTTAATGATTTTTGAGTGATTTGAAGGATGAA
>JANKKB010027257.1:0-10358 GCA_026225775.1 Bursera palmeri | reverse complement strand
TTTTTTTTAATGCCAACTCAGCAACTCTTTCTACCGTTAGATTGAAAAAATCAACGACTATTAAATAGTGTATGAAATTAAGTCAAAAAAATTAAGTCACAATAGCCTGACCCTTAAAAAAATTATGTGAAAGATTGAAAATTTATATATTATGATGATATCCAATAGATAGATTGTCTTACTTTTTTTTTTTTTAATCTACAATTGATAAATCTTTTTAGAAGCGTCAATTATCAATTGTTATATTCAAATAATTAAAAAAAATATCAATTATCTAATAATAAAAATATGTGCTGAACTATTGATTTATTAGATAAGATTATGATGTCTAATTTTTTAATACTAATTTTTTTTTAATGAACCGTTTAATTTTAGTTTTTTTTTAATTTTTATTTTTTCGTGAATATTTAACTCTTTAAATATTTTAATTAGATTCCAGAAATTGGTTGGCTTCCTATCTATCTATATATATATATATATATATATATTTATTTATATAATCCTGAAGCATGAGCTTGTATGGTTGACATGTAGGATGACAAATAAAATTTTTTAGATTTTAGATTTTTGACAAGTAGGTTATACTTAAAGGTAATTTCAATAACTTTTAATAGTTAATTCATTTATTAAATCTCTTTTAATAAGTTATTTAAGGATTTAAAGGTTTTTGAAGTTATGAAGTGAAAAGTAAAGAGGTTGAAGGTTTTAATGTGAGTTAAAGACGAAGGACGAATGGAAAGTGAATGTATAAAGTCATGTAACCTTCATATGATTATGACATATATTTATTTTAGTTGGCTTATTTTTTCCTATAAATAGGATCATCCTTGTGATTCTTAAAAAACAATAACATTCACAATTATTTTACATTTTCATTCACTTTTATTTGAGAGATTTTTAGGCAAATAAGGGTTTTCTTTTGGTGGAGCTTTGAACTCAACTATTTGTCTAAAGTTTGTTTGAGTTATACGATGAATAGTTGGGCTGTTGTATCATGAAAAAGGAGACAAGTCTTTGAGAAAAGCTGCTATACCGGGTTCTAGGCTTTGCCAACCGTAGAGGGTTTGAATCTCCTTAAAGTGAGTGAGATATCCGTACCTCAATCCGTCTGATTTCGTCATTTTCTTATTTATTTTATAACTGAATTTTTTATTTAATTGAAAAAAATAATATTAAATAAACATAACCGCATAACACACGGGCTTTACACCTAGTTTATTTATATTTTCATATGAGGGAAACGCAACTGTTCGAACACGGGTAGATCCACAGCAGCGTAAAAACGAAGAGAAAAACAAAGAAAAGAGATTGTTGGTATTTGCTCAAATACGTACACGAATTGGCAATAGAGTGGAGTGTGGATTGATTCACTGCACCAGCATCCCACATTGTCTCAAACGCAAAACAAAACTAAAGGGAAGAAAACCTGTCGGATCTATCAAACAAAACTATGTTGTTGACTTTCAACTCTATGGAGGGCTATTAATTACTCTCTCACAAGGTCAGCCCAATCAAAGCCGCACGTTGTGCTCGTCTTCACCAGTCCAACTTTAACCCCGATTAATCTAATCATTTCTAAATTATTTATTTATTCCCAAGTCCGATAGTAAAAAAAATATATATAAATTATTTTGGGTCGGTGGTTGCATCATTGAATCTTGCATTAACTGATGTTTATAAAGAAATTAGCAAACCGAAATTTGGAAACCCAGATGGTGAGACAACCCAATAATCACGTGGACCTAATTTATGGATTGCCTAATTAGAAATTTGTGGCCCACATAAAATGATTTTGTGCGTCATATCACGTTAAGGATAAAGTCGTGGTTTATTTATGACTGTTCAATGTTCATCTTCATTCGATGAAAACCATCCAAACATTTATATCATCCGATATAATGAGAGTGTTTCATAAAAGAACTTATCTGTCAGACAGAGTGATAGACACCCAAACGCTTAGAGAATCCACCTTAAAAAATTAACTGTTAACGAAAAAAAGTTAAATCAGCTAAGTACTCCACCAAGTAACCCATGTTACTTGATGGAGAACCTTGGCACCAGCTTCTTATATTAGTATCATCTGATATAATGTGAGCACTTCGTAAAAGAATTATCTGCCAGACAGAGAGTGAAATGGCTCAATCTCAAAACGATTCCAGATAATTTCCATTACTTAATGCTATTCAAATATATCTATATAGTACAGGACTTTATTAATTACTACGTGCCCTTTGCTTTCTACATTTAACAAATCTATAAATGCAACCGCTATGATGTTGGTGAGGGTGGCCTAGTATGGTGGCGGTGGCGGTGGCGGCATATTATGGCACTTATAATTTCAGGATTTTAATTTCCAATTTCTGGTGCTTCATGATTTTGTTTGTTATTTATTGGGTAATTATGAGTTAGTAATCTTATTAAGAAACGAATATGGAAGACAATGAGAAAATCTCATCAAAATTATTCTTGTTGCGAACTCGCTTTATTTTAACCTGTTGATATTATACCTGTTGTTCTTATTTTTTTATTTTCAGAATCTAATAATTTACTGCATAAATATGTACAAATTAACCATGAAATTGATGGGTTTCAACTTTCAACCATTTAATATCATTTGTCTTCTAATTTTAAAGATATAGATTGATAAGCCCTTAGACCAAACAAGTTGGTATTCATGTGAATAGCTAAAGAGAAACTCACAAACAAATGTATATGAGCAGTTTTTATTTATTTATTTGGAAATTTAATTTGCTATTCAGCCTAATTATGAAGTATGGTTTTGATTGGGGCGGGTCATGGGTAGGTAGTGGGCACATGAGCCCACGAATCCAACCCAGAGATGCAGATGGTCCTCTAATTATCTCCAACCTCTCTATTATTACAACCCACATGACATGAGTCCCCAGAATCCAACCAAAACGCAGCTGATACTCTCACCACTATCGCTTTCCCTAACAAAAATAGCTTACTCATAAACACAAATCGAAATCGTTTCTCATGACTCATATAATAATCTGATGATTTATTAAATCATTTAATCATTAAACAAATAGACGTTGTTGGTTTCAGTTAACTCACTCTTTCGGTGCAAGGCGAAGAGCATGAATTGGAATATATATATATATATATATTTCTTTTTGTGTGTTTAGAACCCCTCCTACCTAACAACCGTCTCTCTGGAAACTCAAAACTAATAAGACCAATCATATCATTAGACAGGAAAAACTTTGAATGTTTTTCATAGCTCCGGCAATATGATTCCTGCGAACATGTTGTTTCTGACTGCAATCATCTTACTATAATAAAGAAAACCATTATAGATTTTGTTGTTTGCAACGTTGTTTTTGTATGATAATATCTTACAAATGGCGACTGGGTAAACCTAATTGCAGACCTAAAAGTTTCATTTCATTTCAACAAAACCCATACAGAAATGATTCACAACTTTCCTCGCCACTGTTAAACTAATCATGGAAGAATGGAAACCAGATTAGACATGGAAATATATTATTTTAGGTGCATGGTCGACAACAAACAACATTTGAGCAGTGAAAGGTCAGCCTTTCTTGATAGGCTATGTGAAGTGTTTCCAATGGCCCAATAATATTGGGCCAGTTTGATTCGTTAATTGAGGTCCAAATGAGTTAGTATACAGAATGTCGAAATGATTGGATTGGTTGTGCGCCCAAAGACGACTGATTCAACTTTCAAACCCCTATGAATACATGTCGTCCATCGAGTCAAACATTTTGACCTGATCTATTCTAATTTTTATAAGATGGAAAGCGTGCATATTAAAGACTTGTCTTATCATTAATGGTGAGAGTTAAATGAACAAGAGTTACCAAAAGTTAAAAAAAAAAAAAAGAATTGATATTGAAAACTGTAGAGCATATCTTCTGAGAAAATCCAGACAAAATAATTTTGGAATTTACGTGGAAAAAGAAGGCTCACCACTTACCAAAGGAAGCCAGATTGCTTCAGACCTGAGATTAAACCGAAAAGTAAAATGGTAAAAAAACCGTAGAAAGGCGACGAGTTCAACCGCGCGTGAGTTGACGTGGCATTACTAACCAGGTTGCTTCAACGCAAGGAGTCTTCCATATTCTATGACTTTTCCCTACGAGAACCAATCAGGCATCGACACGTAATTGACCACGGTGGACTCCGGCTCTTCCAATTGCAACTCTCTTGAAAAATCATTAGTCAAGCCTGGCAAGCTCAGCAACGAGAAATGTAATAAACAATTATTATATAAATAGTAAGAAAAATCCAACTTAAATTATTTCTACTCGGGGACTCAGGCAACAACAGGCTACAGCAACTACAACAAAGTCAAGACTCTCATTACGTTTCCACTCTTCGCCCTGCGCACCCTCCACGCCTTATCCTGCGCACCTCTCGCCGGCTCCGTAGATCTCCACCTACACACTCTCTGACTCTCTCTTGAACGATTCATTCAAGTTCACAGCTATTGCTTGCTGCTTAATTTCATGTACGGATCTGTACTTCTTATTTATTTATTTATTTTTAATATATATTTTTTAAATATTTTTAATAACATTCGTTTGATCAATCTCATATGGAGAAGTAAAGGATTATTTTCTGAGATAATTTTGTTTTTATTTTGGTTAGGAAATGTAATGTTGTTGTATTCACGTGAAGCTGTAGCTGAATTATAGGTGTTTGCTATATTTGTTTGGCAAATTTTGCTTTTAATTTGATTTAATTTGCTTTATTTTGGTGATTATTGATTCGATCTAGAGTTTCGGTAACTGAACAGAATGGATTGGACTGTAGCTTTGACAGCTTGAGCAGTGCTCTCGAGTGCAATCATATTTGAAACCATCACATTTACATGCTAGTATCATGTCAGTAACTTGATGCGTTACAATATGTGCAATTCACAAGTGCTTTTACTATGATTTTGAAAACTTCGTTTGATATGCCTATCAACACAAATTCTTTTAACTGGATGGAATTTTGGATGCGCGGTAAAGCTTTTGCATGAGAAACTGGTCAATTTTGAAATGGTAACCGTTGAGCTTCTTGGTTCTATTTCTTGAATTTGTAATATCAATCTGATGAGTACTGTCCATTTTGATTGGATGATCATCTTCCTTTTGGTTGATGGCATGGTTGAATTTTAAAATGATTAACATTCAGATATTCTATCTTATTTTCTTTTTACTTTATTCGTATCTTGAAGGAAGTTAGAGTAGGTTGTTTTGACTAAATTAAATTGAAAATTTTTTGGAATTAGAGAGGGGCTTTTTTGGAGAGATTGAATCATGAGCTGCTTCAGCTGTTGTGACGAAGATGAGATGCAAAAAGCTGCTGACAGTGGAAACCCATACATGGTTAAAAATTCAGCAGGTAAGATTATGTTCCGGACCTTCTGAAGGATGATATATTTTGAATGGCAGTATTGAATCAAGGTTATTTTCCTTTTTCTATAGGAGGTGGGAATGAGGGGAGGATTTTTTATTGGCAAGACTAATATCTTTGTGATATTTGATTGGTATAATCTGAGGTCAATTTCAATTCAATATACAGGAACTGATGGAGGATATCACGCATCAGAAGCTGCACCTAGAGGTCAAGCCGTGAAAGTCCAGCCCATTGAAGTCCCTGCTATTTCAGTGGATGAACTGAAGGAGGTTACTGATAACTTTGGGACAAATGCATTGATTGGAGAAGGTTCATATGGAAGAGTGTATTATGGGGTTCTTAAAAGTGGGCAGGCTGCTGCTATAAAAAAGTTAGATGCCAGCAAGCAACCGGATGAGGAGTTTTTAGCCCAGGTTTAGTTGCCGACATTTAACATCTTATATTTACTTGCATTATCATGTTATCATGCCATATCTCAGATTTACATGCCAATTGGTCCATAAATTTACAGGTTTCCATGGTATCGAGGTTGAAGCATGAAAACTTTGTTCAATTGCTTGGTTACTGTGTTGATGGAAATTCGCGTGTTCTTGCCTATGAGTTTGCATCTAATGGATCTCTTCATGATATTCTCCATGGTATGAGTAATGATGCCTCGATTTTCAAATTTCATATGTTTGATGTTTCTAGCTGCTAGATCTTCGTGATTTTCTGGCTAACGTGTTCTAACTATAAACAGTTCATGTACTTGATGTCCGTTAGTAATTGTGATTCAGTTAAGATACCAGTATTTGTTTGCATATTCTATCTCCTGGCCAGGGACGGAGCTTCTTTATGGCCAAGGGGGGCCCAAAGGAAAAAAAAATCACTGTTTTATGAATAAAAAAGTAAAAAATAATAAAATTTTATCTCTTGCCCCTCTCAAAAATTTGAGTTTTTCTTTTGGCCCCCCCAAAAATTTCTTCCAAGCTCCGTCACTGCTCTTGGCACCTTTTTGGCAACCAATGTGTGAGTAAAGCCTAACAAATTTAGTGATAATCCTGGTGATTTGTCATAAAAATGTTAATGCTGCAAGAAAAAATTATATGCTCCAAATAATGAAATTTCCCAGTGCTGGTTCACAACTCAGAATCTAATATAGCTCTTGGATTGATGAATCGGATTAATCCTCTGAGACAAACTGATTGCACCATGTTTGCAATTTCTGATTATACTCCATTTTTCTTATATGGGTCCCAATATAATGTGGCCTTGCAGAACTTTGTTATGTTTTTCAGAAATTTTGTACCTTGGGAAAGCAAATTTAGCTAGAATTTAGTTGCATATGGGACTATTTCGTACAGATGTCAAACTGTGACTTTCAAAAGAGTCTGCTACCTGAAACTTTTTATTTTTTCATTTGTTTATTGTTTGCATTCGATCTCCAGCGTGTAAGCGATCTAGAAGATAGTTACTACTGAGCAAAGATGAATCACAATGCTTGATAACTTCAGTGTTCCAAACCCTTTGATCCTTAACACAAAAACCTTAAAATTTAATTGTTAGTAATTATGTTTTTATTCTTGTAATGCAGGGAGGAAAGGTGTTAAAGGAGCACAGCCTGGTCCTGTTCTGTCTTGGCAACAGCGAGTAAAAATTGCTGTAGGAGCTGCAAAAGGGCTTGAATACCTGCATGAAAAGGCGGATCCTCACATTATACATCGTGATATTAAGTCCAGCAATGTACTAATTTTTGATGATGATGTTGCAAAGATAGCAGACTTCGATTTATCTAATCAAGCTCCTGATATGGCAGCACGCCTTCATTCTACTCGTGTTCTTGGAACTTTTGGCTATCATGCTCCTGAGTAAGCTAATCTATAAATTCTTTTTGTGACATGCTCATTATGTTTATGCTTACTAAATAGCCTTTTGTCTTTGTTTAACTTATGTCTAAGGGGTAAGCTTATGGGATGGGCTGTCTGAGTTTTTTTTCAACCACTATGTTTTGAATTGTACTTTGGAGTCATAATTAGAATAGTGCTCCATTAGTTGCTTTGAAATTTTCGAAGTCTTGAATTTTACTGCACCGGCCCAATCTAGATATGCTGTAAGACTCCCAATTTTAGTTTCTTATACATTTTACCTTGGGATTGCAAACCAAGGTTAATTGTAAACTACTAAAATATTGCCAACAAGTTAGCTTTATGTGAGAATGTGTACCTTGAGGTTTGAGCTCTGAACAATTGTCATCTGGTTCTTATGGTGGCAGATATGCAATGACTGGACAGTTGAATGCTAAGAGTGACGTGTACAGCTTTGGTGTTGTCCTGCTTGAGCTTCTGACTGGGCGAAAACCAGTTGATCATACATTACCACGAGGACAGCAGAGTCTAGTTACATGGGTACCAATTTTCTGCTTCTTTTTAATCTTATTTCTTGAACATGCGATCTGATCTCAAGCTTCTGAAACAACTTTTTCTTACTTCATCTAAATCTGAATGGTTTCTAAAAGTATTGGTTTTTTTGTTAGGCTACACCAAAACTTAGTGAAGACAAGGTTAGACAGTGTGTTGATTCAAGACTTGGAGGAGAATACCCTCCCAAGGCTGTTGCAAAGGTACAGAACTCTGCTTAATTCTTTCATTCCTCTTTTTGGCTTTAAGGTCCATGGTTATATATTTATATATCTTATCTAAAAAAAATAGAAGGAAAGAGAAAAGAGAGGGAAAGAGAGCCTGTTTAGTAATAATGCAGAAATAGAATTATAAGTGGCTATATAAAGATGGTAGAAGTTACAATATGTGGGTTTCACTGTTAGAATGAGCATTATGATACTGAAAGTAAGACTCATAAAGCTGTAAAACATTCAATAAAATATGCCTCTATTTTATCCTATAACAGATGGCTGCAGTTGCCGCCTTGTGTGTGCAATATGAAGCTGATTTTCGGCCGAATATGAGTATTGTTGTGAAAGCCCTCCAGCCCCTGTTAAATGCCCGGCCTGGACATGCTGGTGAAACAGCAAGCTAGTGACTTATTTCGTGTTTGTGGAAGTGTTCGTACATGCAATATTGCAAAATATAACAAAAGGGATTGTTTTACAAGGCGGTAGTAGATTGTCTGTTTTGAGGTTTACTATGCTTCAATTATATATTGTGTATTTGATTTGTTCATAATGGGTGATATTGTTCTTTTGTCACATTTGGCTCTATAGTATTTTTTTGTTGGCTTCATTTCCAATCATTCTCTTCATCATCTTAATTTTAAATTTACTCTCGACTTTTACACAATTGTCACCTAAGCATTCTTTGCTGGAAACGTAATTATTTGGGTCGAGAGAAGATTTGTCCAGTGAACTGATGGATGTTAGATTTGTTGAGATAAGAAAGGAAAGACCAAAATTTTGGCATCAAAGAAAGTGAAATTCCCATTATTTTCTACCAATACTGTAACAGGACACCGTCAAATAGCAGAAATTGGCATAAGTAAATTAAATAATTATTTGGTTTCTATCAACTAGTATATATTGATAAAATTAATAAATATACGAGAGTATAATGAGCCGGTAGTATCGGAAAAAATTTAAGTAGAATGAAGTAATTACTATTACGTGATTAATATCCATCCGGTATCACGTTTACTTTGTAGCAACATAGTCAGCAGTCTTCCATTGGTGTCAAAAGCACAACGCTGCGCCGGCAGTATCGGAAAAAAATTAGATAGAATGAATGTTACTATCACGCGATTAAGATCCATCCGGATATCACGCTTACTTTGGAGCAACATAGTCAGCAGTCTTCTGTAGGTGTCGAAAGCACAATGGTGAAAGGAGATTGGTCATTAATGAATAAATAGATAACAGCCCACGTCCACTGCTTGGAGTTGGAGAATTGACAGAGCACACATGCAGTCTCTGTCAAACCAAGAAAAGAAACAAGAATCAAGAATTGCCCGCGAAAAATTGTGTGCTTTCAGCTGACAAATATGTATTTAAATTTATCATTGTTGATGGATTTCACTCACACCTGACTGGAATTGTGTGCTTTCAGCCGCCAAGTCTTTCGTATTAAACTAGAGGTTCGCCGAGTACACTGTAGGGGTCTGGGGATATGATGCCTAATAATAATTATTTTCTTTACTTATCAGTCGGCTTCTTCAACTTTAATAATATGATTAGCGGACAGAGCTTAAACATGGTTACAGTTTCAAATGGAAATACTAGCTTAAAATGATTACAGCGTTCTATATTTCAATAAACAATATTACGAAACTAGTAAATTGGCAACAAAAACTAGTTCGATTAAAAATCTTTTAATAACCATGAATTATATACTAGTTACAAATAAGACATAACTAAGAAATGATTGCACATTAAAATAGAAGTGGCAACTTGAAAGAAAAAGTAGTTCCATCGTATAATGCTTCATAAAATTACTAGCAAACTAATGGTTAAAGTTAAAATTAGAATAATAATATGAAAGTAAAAGTGATTCCCAGCTTTGTCTTCTTGTCAATTCCCTCGGTGCTTTCTAAGATACCTGAACTAGAAGTTTCAGTGATTCTGTTCGTTTCAACTTTGTTTGGTATTTGTTACAAAGAAACAGTGAACCATCCGAGTGGCCGCTCTTTTGACTTTTGAAAGACTGGACCAATGCTCACTGTTGTATATTTGATCAATATTATTTACTGAACTCAAGACAATTGGCTACACAATCGGTACATTTCATAGAATTTGCCCAGTGTTTGATTGATGTCAGGTGTGTATGCTAGAATTGGTTTCTTCTTTCTTCAGCTTTAATTAAGTGGTGTTTTCATCTACTTGAAGTTGAAGATGAGGGCATCTCAAGTTCCCTGACAAGGGTTTTCCTTGATAATGCAGTGATCACGCTCAAAATTAACCTTCGGTTAAGCGGTTGTTGTAGCGTAGCTTTAGATATCGAATCCACAGGGAGGCAATTACTAACATAAAAGGTTATGACAAATCG
>JANKKB010027256.1:0-10358 GCA_026225775.1 Bursera palmeri | reverse complement strand
TTATAATGGGTTAAGCCAAAGAAGAATATTCGAGTCTTCCTACCTAAAATTATGTATTAGTTATAGAAATAATGGACATATGGTAACATGAAGGGTTATGCTGTTACTCAGAGAAACTAGCAGATCCCTCTTAATATCTTCACTAAATATAAGGGCTAAAATGGAATGTTCCCTCACTTTATTGGGTATTTCAATTTTATGAACTACCAAAAAATACTTTCACGATCAGTCTATTATTCTATATAGTCCTCTCGCGGTTGATATTGTTTTTCGCACACCCTTCATCTAATAAATCGTATTTACGTTACGTAACAAATAAAATAACAAATAATTCAATCCAATTAATGAGTAGTGTGACTATACTTTTTCTATATATATTCTCAGTTTTTATAATTATGTGTCGCTTTCATCGGTTTATCAATTATCATATCAAACATTAAATTTGCGTCACTATAAAATTTGGTTGGTTAACGTTGCTGTCTTGATGTAATTAATTCTTTTTAATTATCGAGATCATCAATCAACTACCATTAATTCTCATTTAATAATTCATTAATTATTATTTAAAAAAAATCATAATTAACCGTAATTCTTCCGCAATTTATTTCATGCTAATTTGTACGTTACATATTTATTGAATTTGAAATTCTTAATTAATGAATCTTAGAATACATGTGTGATTTCACGAAGTTCTTACCAGTTAATTTACGTTGATGGAATTTATGAGTTGATGATCAAGGAATGACTTACTCATAATACCCTTACTGTTAATCATGACGGATAAATTATCACAATTAAAGAAAATATTAATCTAACTAATTATATATTAGTTTTCGTTTATTTATAATATTGATAGCTTTAACATATCCAAAAAGATTGAATTTAGCTTAGATGCTCTATTGCTAATGTTTTTAGAATCTATCCATTTCCAGATTTGTTTTCTAAAGTGCTCTGGTGTATATAAAAGTTCTGAAAGAGAAGTGTGAACCCACTTATAAAGGCCCCCATCAGGGAGGAAGCTTAAGAAAATGGCAAACAGCTAAAAATTTGGTAGTTTGTGAGTCACTGCTGAAAGCATATGTGCAAAATTGATCTTTATTTTATTAATTTCAATGAGAGTATTATTAAAATAATGAAGCTGATAGTGCCCCTACATCTGGAAGATACGCACGAAGGCACGTTTAATGGGAAATGAAATGAATAAACAATTTGAATAGAGTTGAAAAATAAAACTCGACGCTTTTGACCAAGTTGTGGCCTTGTGGCTGTGGAATAGTTTCCGCTTTTAGTTGGAGACTCCTCTTTCTCAAGTAAAATGCTTGTTCTTCAAGGAAAATGAAATGCATATATAAATGTGATTTGAAGTTGAATATCTCTAAGGCACGAGGCACCCACGAAGTGTGAAGTGTTTTTAAGCATATAGCTAAAGTTTACAGTTGTCTGAAACAGCAGACAACTGCTCATTGCAACTACCCTTTTGATTTTTTTTGGTAGGTAAAAGCCTCTCAATGGCTCTTTCTTTTGTTTATTTTTCCACGTTTGGAGATTTTTGGCAGATGGGTTCCTGTTCGTGTTCATGTTGTGGTTTCGTTAAGATTATTTACTCG
The DNA here is from genome assembly GCA_026225775.1 of Bursera palmeri. Classification (NCBI taxonomy): domain Eukaryota; kingdom Viridiplantae; phylum Streptophyta; class Magnoliopsida; order Sapindales; family Burseraceae; genus Bursera; species Bursera palmeri. The sequence continues at coordinate 8,751 of JANKKB010027256.1, read as the reverse complement.
CTTCAGTAATTATTACGGTTATTGCATGGGATGACATAAAGTTTAGCTGAAACTGTTTTTCCGTTTCAAACATGCGCCGAGGTTGCAGAGACTTTCTTGTCAAAGCTGAACCGAAAAGTTTCAGCTCTTTTTGTATAAAAAACAATAAAACTGGCAGACTTGTCTGTATTTGAAGTTATATTTTCTTTTTTCTGTTTCCTACATTTTGCTCGAGTTCTACCTGAAAAAGGAAAGACGAAGAGTGAATGCAACACTCTGAGTCTGACTCTGAGATCTCCGTCTTTTGGTGGTTTGATGGGAAGTTTGTACGACCAGTTTTCTTCTTACCTTATCTTTGTTTTGATCACTTGTGTGTTTCCATTAATATACTAAAACTGTACCTTATCAATTTGGTTGGATCTTTTGTAATTGAATTTGATGGAAAGGTGTTTGTTTCTGAAGAGAGGATTTTTTCTTTTTAATGGTATTTTAACTTTGATTATTCTGCTTAGGACAGAAATTTCAGAAAATTTTAAACTTTAACTTTTTCTTTTCTATACTTTGAACAAATTGGGATTTTCTCGTGGTTTCAGTTTCAAGTGTAATGAATCGTCCACCCGTAAAAGTAGTTGATCACAAGTAGCGGATCAAATCTGTGCTTCTGGGTTCTTTTTGGAGCCACTAATTTTCAATCTTTTCAAACTCAAAAAGTAGTTTTCAAATTGTTAGTACTTTAAAATCTGCTCAATCGTTACGCTATCTTGGATTCACGTTGCTGATTTGGATATTCATGGTGTGATGCAGCTTTGCTTGAAGTTACATATTCTGATAGTAACCGGCGATTGGATTAGTATCTTGAGGCAAGTATAATGGCCTCCGAGAATGGCAATACAAACATGAATGAGGCCACCACATCAGGAAGCAAAGAAGAGGAGGTGGTTAAAGGCGCCGACAGCATGAGTGGGGACCTCAAAGAGTTGGAGAAAAACAAGGAAAATGAGAAAAGTAACAGGGTTCCATTTCGCAAGCTTTTCACATTTGCAGACTCCCTTGATATAATGCTGATGATCATAGGCTCAATTGGTGCTATAGGGAATGGGGTATGTATGCCCCTTATGTCAATACTTTTCGGGGACTTGACTAATTCCTTTGGACAAAACCAGAATAACAGCGACGTGGTTGATGTGGTTTCCAAGGTAAAACAATGCTGCCTGAGGTTGAATTTATGGGGATTAATTTCGGTATGGATCAATGGAAAGATTTTATAGTTATGGTATAGTTATATATCTGCAAGTAACAATTATGTTTGATTTAAATAGTGATATTAAAGTTGTGGGAATTAGAAGTTGAAAATTTGTCTTAATGCTAGGATATGTTTTTGAACTCTTGGTCCTTCTCTTCTTATAAGTCCATTTTTTATGTGAACATTTACTAGTTGATTTCCTGCAAACTCTTTAGGTCTCTCTAAAATTTGTCTACTTGGCAATTGGGTCTGGAGCAGCAGCATTTCTCCGTAAGTACAACTCATACTGAAGATCGTTACAAGTTTTAATTCATATAGAAGTATGCAATTTATATGTGCAATGAGAACTGAGAAGCCTCTGTTTATCGCTTGCAGAGGTGTCTTGCTGGATGGTTACAGGGGAAAGACAGGCTGCAAGAATAAGGAGTTTGTATCTGCAAACCATTTTGAGACAGGATGTTACTTTCTTCGATAAGGAAACAAACACAGGTGAGGTGGTGGGTAGGATGTCCGGTGACACTGTTCTTATACAAGATGCAATGGGTGAGAAGGTATGATACTTTCCTTGACAAAGGAAAGGCACATTCAGTTTCATTAATAATCTCCCACATGATATCCCAGGGCTAACTCTTCCTTGTTTGTCAGGTTGGGAAATTTATACAGCTAATATCAACATTTATTGGTGGTTTTACAATAGCATTTGCCAAAGGGTGGCTTCTTACCCTAGTCTTGTTATGCGCTATTCCTCTTCTTGCAATAGCTGGTGGAGCAATGGCTGTTATGATATCCAAGATGTCATCTCGTGGACAAAGTGCTTATGCAAAGGCAGCGACTGTAGTTGAACAGACAATTGGCTCTATCAGAACTGTATGTATAAGAAGTAGATAGATTCCTGCCAACATTGGAATTTTCTCTTTCAACTACAGATTTCTCATACTTTTACTTCTATTTTAGTTTACTGTAAGAAGATGATTTGATTTGGATCCAGGTTGCATCATTTACTGGGGAGAAACAAGCCATAAGTAACTACAACAAGTTTATTGTTACTGCCTACAAATCCGGTGTTCATGAAGGTGCAGCTGCTGGATTAGGTCTCGGCGTAGTACTGTTAATCATTTTCTGCACTTACTCTTTGGCTGTGTATTATGGTGGAAAGTTGATATTGAATGAAGGATATACAGGGGGGAAAGTGCTTAATGTGATTGTTGCGGTATTGACTGGTTCAATGTAAGTCACAACTCAAACCATGTTTAGCTCTTGATAGTATGCATGTAATATACCTGAAATATAATTCACACCCCATAAACCGAATATTCCATCTCCTTATCATTTCTAAACTGGTGCGCATTTTTTGGTTTAATGGTTACTTATTGCAATGACAATATTAATGAGTCAGGTCGCTAGGACAGGCATCTCCTAGCATGAGTGCATTTGCTGCCGGTCAAGCTGCAGCATTTAAGATGTTCGAGACTATCAAGAGGAAGCCAGAGATAGATGCTTATGACTCAAGGGGAAAAATATTGGATGACATTCGTGGAGATATAGAGTTGAGGGATGTTTATTTCAGTTATCCTGCGAGACCAGATGAACATATATTTAGCGGATTCTCTCTTTCAATTCAAAGCGGGACAACTGCAGCTCTGGTTGGACAAAGTGGAAGTGGGAAGTCAACAGTTATTAGTCTGATAGAGAGATTTTATGATCCTCAAGCTGGTGAAGTTCTTATAGATGGCATTAACCTTAAAGAATTTCAACTTAAATGGATCAGGGAGAAAATTGGTCTTGTCAGCCAGGAACCAGTGTTGTTTACAGGAAGCATTAAGGATAATATTGCATATGGAAAGGATGGTGCCACTACAGAAGAGATAAGAACTGCAACTGAACTTGCAAATGCTGCTAAGTTCATTGATAAATTACCTCAGGTTCTGATTATTTCCTATTTAATTGTCTTTTCATCTTAAAAGTCTTATTTTAAATTATTCTTTTTTTTTTTTTTATGTATGTATATATTATTAATCGCTATTTTACTTTGAAAATTTTCATTTCTTATATAGGGACTAGACACCAAGGTTGGTGAGCATGGAACACAATTGTCTGGTGGACAGAAGCAGAGAATTGCTATAGCAAGAGCAATCCTGAAAGATCCGCGGATTTTACTTTTAGATGAAGCTACAAGTGCACTTGATGCTGAATCTGAGAGAGTAGTGCAAGAGGCATTAGACAGGATAATGCTCAACCGGACTACTGTCATTGTTGCACACCGTTTGAGCACTGTGAGAAATGCTGATATGATTGCTGTCATTCATCGTGGAAAAATGGTTGAAAAAGGTATCTTAATAGCCATATCATACTTCAACTCATTCAGAGGGAGGGAAAAATAGCATATGAATGTCACCTAAGATATTTGAGCGTTGAAATTTATTTGTGTTAAACCAAACTAGAAACTAATATCGCTTTCTGCAATTACATTTTGTGAATAACCATGGTGGATGTTTTCCTGAATATTTTGATAAATTTAGCAATTCCCTGCTAGTGTTGAGTTTTGAGTACTTCTATTAGAGCAAGTATGTATATGTTCTTCAGTATCATGAAATTATCCACCATGCTTATGGCGCTTTCCTAAATAATTATGGAATTCTTGATTACTATTGGCTACAAAGTATTTATATAAAATATTTCTGGATTTTTTTTCTATGATGTGAAGGGGAGATGAAAATACTTACCATTTCATATTGTCAATTAATCAGGTAAACATTCTGAACTAATTGAGGATCCCGAAGGAGCATACTCTCAGCTCATACGATTACAGGAAGTAAACAAAGAGTCAGAACAGGTTGTAGATGGCCAAAACAGATCAGAAATTTCAACAGAATCTTTTGGGAAGTCTAGTCTAAGAAGGTCACTGCGACGGTCCATAAGTCGAGGGTCATCAATTGGAAATAGCAGTCGCCACTCCTTCTCAGTCTCATTTGGTATACCTGTAGGACACACTGTTGCTGATGCTACATCGGGAGAACCGGAAGATCTGCCACTGCCAACAGACCCAGCTCCTGAAGTGTCAATCTGGCGGCTAGCCTGTCTCAATAAGCCAGAAATCCCAGTGATTCTAATGGGAGTAATATCTGCTATTGCAAATGGTGCAATAATGCCAATTTTTGGTATACTACTATCCAGTGTAATTGAAACATTTTACAAACCTCCTGATCAACTGAAAAAGGATTCAAGGTTCTGGTCAATAATTTTCATAGTCTTCGGGATAGCAGCATTTATTGCAAATCCAGCCCAGACATACTTCTTCTCTATTGCTGGATGCAAGCTAATCCAACGAATAAGGTCAATGTGTTTTGAAAAGGTAGTTCACATGGAGGTTGGTTGGTTTGATGAGCCTGAGCAGTCAAGTGGGTCAATTGGAGCAAGGCTATCAGCAGATGCAACATCAGTGCGGGCTCTAGTTGGAGATGCTCTGGCTCAACTGGTTCAAAACATTGCATCAGCAGTGGCGGGCTTGGTCATTGCCTTCACCGCGAGTTGGCAGTTAGCCTTGATTATACTTGGCTTGCTTCCTCTTATAGGAGTTAATGGATATTTTCAAGTAAAGTTCATGAAAGGATTCAGTGCAGATGCAAAGGTATTCCCTAATTCTAATTCTAGTATTTCTGGCAGCAGCCCTGCAAAACTTTTAGAATTAAGAACTGATTTCTCGTCAAGGTTTAAGAAACGAACCTTATCCATCTGGAAACACTTGGAACCTGTCCATTTACCATCTCCAAATCCAATATGCTATCTTTAAATACTATATGATTGACTATTTTAATAGCATGGTTTTATTAGATATTGCTTGCCTACTAAATATGTAACTTTCATTCACAATGTCTGCAGAAAAAGTATGAGGAAGCAAGCCAAGTTGCTAATGATGCAGTTGGAAGCATAAGAACAGTTGCTTCTTTCTGTGCTGAGGAGAAGGTGATGCAACTATACCGAACTAGATGTGAAGGTCCTATGAAGGCAGGGATAAGGCAAGGGTTGCTCAGTGGAGTAGGATTTGGACTATCATTATTTTTTATGTTTGCTGTTTATGCAACCAGTTTCTATGCTGGAGCTCGATTAGTTGAGGATGGCAAAACAACATTCACTGATGTTTTTAAAGTGGGTACAATAAATAATGTCTATGTTACCAAAAGTTAAAAGAGTAAACACCCATCATACGGAGCCTTATGGTTTCTTTGCCTTGCAGGTATTCTTTGCTTTGACCATGGCAGCCTTGGGAATTTCTCAATCAAGTTCCTTTGCGCCAGATTCCTCCAAAGCTAAGATTGCTGCATCTTCGATATTCGCAATTATAGACCGCCAGTCAAAAATAGACCCTAGTGATGAGTCCGGGACAACATTGGAAAATGTGAAGGGAGAAATAGAGCTTCGTCACGTAAGCTTTACGTATCCATTAAGGCCAGATATTCAGATTCTCCGAGACCTCAGCTTAGCTATTCATGCTGGCAAGGTAAATAGATATGAGGTCCATCTTAAATTTAATTGATTTGTAGCAATTGACAATAGGAGCAAGAATCACAGAGTAATACTGGCAGTTCACTTATATGTTATTCTTTTTTTAAATCTCTTTCTAGACTGTTGCTCTGGTCGGGGAAAGTGGGAGTGGAAAATCAACGGTGGTTTCTTTGCTGCAAAGATTTTACGATCCTGATTCAGGTCATATTACACTTGATCGAGTTGAAATTCAGAAGTTCCAACTGAAATGGTTGAGACAGCAAATGGGACTGGTGAGCCAAGAACCAGCTTTGTTCAATGAAACTATCCGCGCCAACATTGCATATGGAAAGCAGGGGAATGCGACTGAAGCTGAAATCTTAGCTGCTGCAGAGTTGGCCAATGCCCACAAATTCATCAGCAGTTTACAACAGGTTGGAACATTAGTATATAGGCTGGCATTATCCCACATTAATCATATATCACTCATTCATTGAAGTCTGAAGTAGTTTGAGTGCAACCATAGAGTTGCATCATTCCTACTTTAACTGTAGTGCTTTTGCAGCTGTTAAGTTATACTCAATTTATACTTAAAACATTTTCACTGCTAAAATGCAAAATGCAGGGTTACGATACTGTAGTTGGAGAGAGAGGAGTGCAGTTGTCTGGCGGCCAAAAGCAAAGAGTAGCCATAGCACGAGCTATCGTTAAGGATCCAAAAATATTACTATTAGATGAGGCTACTAGCGCACTCGATGCTGAATCAGAACGAGTAGTTCAAGATGCATTGGACCGAGTAATGAAGAATCGAACTACAGTTGTGGTGGCTCATCGTCTATCTACAATAAAAAATGCAGACTTGATTGCAGTGGTTAAAAATGGAGTTATAGTAGAGAAAGGAAAGCATGATACTCTGCTTGCTATTAAAGATGGATTTTATGCCTCCTTGGTAGCACTTCACACCAGTGCTTCAACTTCATGATGGGCTTAATTTCCATACTGTCTTCTGTTATTTTACATTATTTTCCGATTGGAAAGAAAATGTACGCAAGTGATGAGTTAATTTCTCTGCTTACTATAATATTGCTGTTTGGAAATTCTTTTGGTAAATGAATAAGAAAGAGCAAAGATAGATATCTTTTTCTGATTTGAGAATGGCATAGATTAGGATGGACCGACCAACATTTTCTCCAAATATCAACTAACTTCTACGTAAATGCCAATTAATTAAGAATTATAAAGGGTCAAAATTCCTTTAACACTCTATAATAAACTACTATTTTACGTAAAAGACTTCTTAAAATATCTCTATAAGTTGTCATTAAAATATTTCAAAAGCATTTAGATTATGTATGTATGCATGTATATCACAGTGAGTGCGTGACGTTTGATTATCAGGAAACGTCATGGATGACGAAGATTTATAGTTACAGAAAGAGTTTGAGGTTGCCAAGAAGAAACAGCGAAGCTGAGAGGATAAGATAATCATTAAAATTTTCAACAATTGCAACCACTTTACGACTGAACATTTGATTACCCGTCTCAATCTTCTTGTGTTTTCTCTTTTTTATTTTTTTAATTAATTTAAGTCCAACTCGACGAAAATTTGGGATTTTTAATGAATAAAATATTTTGGTCAATGGTTGAAGATTATATTATCTGGAGCATGTGACTTCTAGAAAGGGAAATGAGCCCGCTTGTTTCTCCATTCATAACTTTATTATTTTCTTATTCACTTGTTTCTCCATTCATAACTTTATTATTTTCTTACAGGTTAAGACTTAAAAGGCAATCTCATTGTTTCGATGTTGACAGACTTTCCTAGCGTGCAATTCAACTTTAAAAAAAACACATGCAGTGTTTTGAAAATTTCCAGCTGTGTTTTCCAAGACGTCACGGGGAGAGTTTACTTTTAACTTGTAAATAAATAAAAGCTCATTTCATGTGTACAGCTTTGCATAATCTTCAAAGTTTGAAGAAAAGTCAGAAATCATAACGATGCTACAATTAGCTGAGTAGAATTCAACCCAACCTTTACCAACCTTACTCGGCAAAAGCTGAAGACTTTGTATAATCATGCTTAACGGTTAAGCCTCCCTGCTGACTGATTTCATAGCAGCTTCTGCAAGCTTCAAATTCAGTGACATTGCTTTGTTTATAAGTACAAGTACATTACATTTCATTAATCATCTGATTATTCAATAACCAAATACTTGATTTTAATTTTTGGGTTTTACAACAACTCATTTCAATACCAAATTCTTTTACTTGTTAAAGAAGGTATATGTATCATTGATCGAGTGTGTCTATGTAGCATATCATCCACATGGTGTAAGATGAATAAGTTAATTTTATAATACCTCGAGACAGCCTATCCTAAATTCATTGTACCAGTTCAACAAGTCTAAGTAGGGACACATCTCTTAATCTAAACTCATATTTTATTTTTCAAGTTTTATCTCTTTAATAACTTGCTGACTGTCTGTGTGTATGTAAGTCTTCTATCGGTCTGTTGCATCAACTAAATTTGTTGAGCTGGTGCCTAGTTGGTGCAAGAGATATAAGGTAGGTAGAGGGAGACTTTCTCCCCTAGCTTAGATAAAACCAACATGATTTTGTGGTGGATTAGATTGGATCAGCTTCAGGCCCAGCCAATATTTCCAAGTACACTTAACATCCTTACTGCCATTGCTACTCAAAATGTACCTTAATCGGCCCGTTTAGATATCTAAGAAATACTCTAAACCCATATAAGGCCCAGTAGGTTTGGATTGGATTTACAAGAAAAAATTGGACAAATCTGTGTATGACACTACGAATACCGAAACCCAACGGCCCAAGTGTGTGTAAACTTAAGTATCACCGCACTTCGAAATTACTAAAAATTAATTAATCAATAAAAAGAGTTAACGAGTAAGTTATTAATGACTTATATGGAACTTTTACCCTTTTTCCTTTTCACCATTCTTAAGTTTTTGAAAAATCTCTTTGCAGGTCCTTCAGTTACATTTTCTGTTAGTCAATATTTGTTGACCTTTATATTTCAA
>JANKKB010027255.1:0-10358 GCA_026225775.1 Bursera palmeri | reverse complement strand
AATAAGAATCAAGTTGGTAACATTTAAACGAAGCAATTAAGTGAACCTCAAAGCCTTGTTATTATCATTATTGTCGATCATCATNNNNAATCAATCTTATTTTCATTTAATTGTTAAACCTTTTTGTTGATGTATTTTCCTCCCTGTGGATTCGATACCTAAAGCTATAATACAACAACCGTTTAGCCGAAGGTTAATTTTGAACGTGATCAGGTAGCTAGGGAAATACCAAGAAAAAATAGAACAATTTAAAGTCTAATAATAATATTATAATTTAATGCCAAAAGATCTTCAAGCATAAAGGAAACTCCACCAACTTGAAGACTAACATCCATAACCAAATTATTTGCTTGAATTTGGATAAAGGAGGTAAATGAGGGAATTTCTCTCCAAAACACATAAGTATTTAATTTTAAATTCATTAAGTCATAACTAACTGTTAAAAGAGAAAAGGAAGCCTTTATATAGTGAGGCATTCCTAAAGGGGTGGAATTACACATATGGCCACCCTTACAATATTACAACACTTGACAAAAGATTAATGCCAAAGCTAGGTGATGTGGCTGCCACTTTGACAAACAATGCCAACTAAGTTCACACATCAACAAGAGCACTACTAATGGGCTTAAACAAGGCCCTTACAACAATTTAAAGTCTAATAATAAAGCATAGACATTCTAATACACTAAAATGGGCCCTAAATAACAATTTACGTAATGAAAACAAATGGGGCTTGGATTCATTTCGGGATGGGCTTCTTTGTGGGCTTGAATCTTCACTCGGATGGATCATGCATACTTCATGGCTGCCTTGGACTTGCATGGGCTGGATTGGTTTGATGCTTGCTTGGGCTGAATCAAATGTGGGTTGAAATGGATCAATTATGCATGTTTCATGGCTACCTTGGGCTTGCATAGGTTGGATGAGTTTGGTGTTTGCTTGGGCCGAAATGAGTGGTGGTGGAAATGGATCAAGTCCAATGTTTATTATCATTCATCTTGAAGGTATTCTATCCCATGCCTAATATAACAAAGCAACTTGCTCAATACTGGTGTTGATTCAAATATCTTTTATGTCTCTTCCTAAAACTCTACAAGGGTATATTTAACTCTTATGTCTATTTCCTCTCTCTTATAACTAGAATTGATTCTTAATCCCTATATTTATAAGCCTATATGAAGATCTTATATTCTTAATAGGAGCCTAATAGGATTATGACTCCTATTGATTCAAAAACTCTACTTTCTTATTCATTATATATTCTTATAGAAGTCAATTAGAACTAAGAAAATAAAATCCTAAATAAAAGTCAATCATAAAAACTAATCTTAAAATGTCACACTCTAACACTTGAACTATAGAGGGAATAATTTTGTAGCTTAATGACACAGTTTGGTGATTTCCTAAAAGGAGATTTTGCTTCTTTTATGTACCATGATGAATTTCTTTTATTTTATGGACCAACATGTAGAATAAATTCATTTTCAGGATTATATTGATAGAGGATGCTTGCTCTCTCTATCACATTTTCTGGTGATAATTCAAAGAGATGGTGGTTGTCTCTGCTTGTGCCATCTGGTCGATCATTTACTTATGTGTGCTGTGGATTGGGCTTTTACAGTTTTGGTCTAATACTTTTCGGCTTATAAACTAGATCATTTTGGGTACAAAGATTTGAACTATCGTACTAGGTTTTATATTCAATTGGAATCTAAAAAGAGAGGGATTCTATAGTCATTGAAGAAGGATTTTTTCAATTAGGTAGCATTTTAGTGAGATATTGAGCCTAAAGAAATAGGGACCGTCTCTCACTTATACAAATTAAGGACAAAATAGGAAGACCGAGAAGGATCTGGGTAGATGCCCGAGAGAAGACATGGTGAAAAAATGATTAATTTGGCAAGTCAAATAGTTTTGTAAAGTTAATAATCAAAACACTCATTTTTCTTCTACAATCTGTTGTAGCTATCTTGTAATCTTTCCCATTTATTCCAACTACCATGCTTTGACTAAGGATTGTTAGATTAATTAGTGGCTTGAATAAGCCCTTTATTGACTGTGAGTGTCTGTGAGCCTATGTTACTGGATTGATGTGCTCAGAATATGGTGAATTGTGTTAAAGGGTTTTGTAGATCCTCACCGAATGATGCGAAACTAGAGTCTACTTCATTTTTTGCTCGAAAGGGCCACACCTACCAGTTGAAGCTTTTCACTATGTTTGCAATCATGGTTGCCATGTATTTCATGAAGTTAAAATTTAAACTTGAAGTCATTGTTTAGATACTAATATTTTTGCATTATTTTTCTTTCGTTATTTTATATATGTGCTCTACAGTTTCTGAATTTGTGTTCTTTCAAGAATTATGAAGATCTTTGTTAGACATGTGTTTAGAACTGCTGGCCATGTTGCTGAAGTTATTTTTATTTAATTTCCAGTTATGCATGTTTGTAATCATGGCTTAAGTTTAGGACCATGAAGTTAGTGGACGGTTTTTTCCTTTTTGGTTTTATTTTTAAATTCAATGTTGCTGTGCTGCTGTTGTTTAAGTTCTTTGATTATACAGTCTCTAGTCTTTGTTTTCTTCTTTGTAAAGCAACTTTAATTTTTTGTTCTTTAGAAACAATAACAATGGTATCAGAGCACTCTTCTTAAGGGACTAACAACTGTTCAAGACAGACTCCACACAGACGCCATGGATGCCAAAACCAGTTTCTCATCGCTAGCACCTCCAGTCCTTGACGGCAAGAACTATCAGATTCGAGTGGTGAAGATGGAGACCTATTTGGATGCTTTGGACCTCTGGGAGGCAGTGGAGGAAGATTATGAAATTCTTCCTTTACCCGGCAATCCGACGATGGCTCAAATCAAGTATCATAAGGATAAAAAAATGAAGAAAGCAAAAGCAAAAAGCTGCTTGTTTGCTAGAGTGTCCTCGACAATTTTCACACGCAGTATGTCCCTTAAAACCGCAAAAGCAATCTGAGATTACCTCAAGTTTGAATATGAAGGAGATGAGAGGATTTTAGAGGGAAGCAAGTGTTGGATCTAATAAGGGATTTTGAGTTGCAAGAGATGAAAGAATCATAAACAATTAAGGAATACTCTGACAGGGTTTTAAGCATTGCCAACAGAGTTAAATTGCCGGGTTCTACTTGTCAGATTCAAGGATTGTTGAGAAAATCCTTGTAACTGTGCCAGAGAGATTTGAGGCAACTATAACCACCTTAGAAAACACTAAGGACTTGTCAAAGATCAGCTTAGCGGAACTTTTGAATGCCTTGCAGGCACAAGAACAAAGGAGAGTCATGAGACAAGATGGTGCAACAGAAGGAGCCTTACCGGTCAAGCATTCGGAGGCAGGAAAATTCAGAAGAAATAAGAACAAGAAGAATATTCAAATCATCACTTATATATTCTCATGATATTCTTTTCAATTTTGATTGTCCTTCTATTTGATGCTTAATTTCAAATTGCTCTTCCCATAGGTGGCTTCTATCGTGTCTTATGATCAAAACCAAAAATGATGAGTGAATTTTTTCAGTAAGGAAAATATATTTATTCGATGATAAGATTTTGACAAAATCTGCAAGCTCATCATGGTTGAGCGGTCTGAAGTAAGTATGTCTTCTGCGGCACCTTGTCAGTTGGTGGAGTTGTGAACTTTGTAACCGACGTTGAAAGCATACTGGACGAGGGCTTCGAATTCATCATCACTTACGTATCCATCTCCATTGACATCCGCATGGTTGAGTGCTTTGTTTTTCCTGAACGAAGGGCACCAAGAACCAAGAGTTCTGAAGGCGCTTTTGAGCTCATCGCTGCTTAGGCGGCCGTCCTTGTTCTTGTCACAGCTCCTAAAAATACCATCCACCTCTTCCTTAGTGTATTTTGAAAGTTGACCTTTTTCTCCATTCCTTAGGAAAAACATGGTGGGGGACTGGGGGGTTAGGAGCTGTAAGGCTTTGCTTATTTGCGGCTTGTGCCCAAATTATAAACATCCTATTTAGTCTTTTCATGTACGCTTTATCTAATTCCAACTTGTCCGAAATATTTAATTTTGTCTGAAACATATTAGTTTTACTAAACTACATTATCTTGATTAAGATAAAACGATTATTTATATTTCTATAAAAATTCTAAACTTTCCAATATTTAATCATTATAAACTTTAGTTTAAACAAATACCTAAATCATAAAAAATGACACAATAGGAAGGGAGAATTTACTCTGACCCTCCAATTAAATTTCAAAAAAATACTTAACCCGACACTTTTGTTAAACTAATACTTATTTCTAAAAAAATTAACACTGTTTTTTCAAAATTAAAACTTACCCCTAAATATTTGGAGGATAAGTGTTAGTTTTTTAAAGTGTTTTTGAGGGATAAGTGTTAATTTAACAAAAGTACGGAGTTGAGTGTTTACTTGAAATTTAATTAGGGGGTTATGTAATTTTCCCTAATAGGAAGTATGATACTTTTGGAAGGATAATTATTTTGAATCATTCAAGATATTTTCATTCACATAAAAACCAAAAAATTCAGCTCTTTTCACTAAGATAAAATATTTTATAGACGTTACAAATTCAATCCAAGGGGGACAAATGAAACAGTGATAAAAATTTTAATCTTTAAAAATAACTCTAAAATATTCATAATTTTTTGTTATTTTTTTAACATTTAAGGGTACTTTTGTAAAGTAATAAATGTTCAAGGATATTTTAGTTAGGATTTAAGGGTATTTTTGTTATTACCTATTAAAAATTCTTTGGATTCCTAGAGGGGCAATTGCCCAACCCTATATCTATCTTTCCATGCTTTACAAACAATGTTAAATTATTAAAAAAAAAAAAAAAAAAATCTAAAATGCCTGAATGACCAACATCCAGTCTTCAAACCTAAAAGAAAACACACCCTTCAACCTTTTCCTTTTTAAATAGATTTTTTTTTTTTTTGGTTATTTATATAAAGCAGGATATGCACCATTATTTGTGTTGTATTCTAATTGTCATATCAAATTATAAGATTTAAACTAAAGAATAATACTATCATATATTGGTGGTTAAGATTAAAAAATATGGAAATCTTTTACTTATATTAAAATTCAAAATTAGGTGATTAATTATCTTATGTCAGTTTATGTTGGCGTGAGGTATAATCACGTAACTATATTGAATTAGTATATATTCTTATGATTAAGTATATTGAATTAGTATATATTCTTATGATATTTTAGACTTTCTTCATCATAAAAACTCATAGTCTTGCCGCCAATATACGATACCATATTCTAATCACTTTATCTCTTGCTTTTGAATTAACTAGTCAAGGCGTGGTCCAACATATTCATGTTCAATATTGATCTTTGGTGACTTATGGATGAACAAAATCTATCTGAGGTTAGTGGATAGTTCTTTAGCCAAGATTGTGGAGAACCTTATCTTTCGATAACCTTTGGATGTCATATCGAACCTTATCAATGTTGTCCCATCAAAGTATGATAGAATAAAATAAAAAGAGTGGTATATTCGGAATGTGACATGCATATATATTTTTATTAACAATTTCTTCATGAACACATAAAATTCTTTCTAAAATTATTTTTCCTTCTTTTTCATTAATCATGATCTCCTTCATCTTTTTATTTCTTTTACAAGGCCCATATTTACAAGAATTAGAAGATAAAGTCTTAAAAAAGAAAAAACTATCACTTACATAATCTTCTCCGCTGCATGTCCTTCTTGTCTCTATCCTAAATTTCTTATTCCTTCTATATATTTGATTCTTTTCGATTGCTTTTCCCTTACGTGGCTTTTGCCACGTCTCATTATCAGAACAAGACAAAGTCCTATGGAGTACAAATGATGAGTGAATGAATAACTTTTATTCTCCAAGCTATGTTCTAATTAATGAATGAAAAACTTTAATATTTCTAATCCATATAGGGCTTTTTCATGGAAGGGAAAGAGCTGAACAAGAACCCTTATAAGTGAGTGGGAAACGCTAAAAAGCATTGAAGAAGAGAGAAAATAGATCAAGGTGATTTAAAAGTAAGTAATTTTTTTAATAAAGAAATATAAATAAAATTTATAAAACAAAAGCTCTTTCTATCCATCTTATCATAAATTTAATTTATTTTTATTTTTTTATACCATACTAAACTTTTTTCTGTATAACTTATTATATTATTATTATTTGTGTTGATGTCAAAAGTTAGCATCAACTAGACTAACACGTGTCCTGTAAAGAACTTGGAAATCGAAAACTCCTACGTTGTTGGAGATGGATTTCGGGGTAGCTCGGAAATACTCAAATGGGCTTTGGGCAAATGCTTTGACCTTCTTTGCTTATGTGGTTGAACTTGTAGAGAAATGGTTCTTATGTACAGTGACTAATTCCTTTGGGATCATGAGATTTGTAAGAAAAGAATGGTGGTCAAGGGAGCCGGCTTTTTCATCAGCTTTAACCGTCCTAGCGCTCAACTCATTTATTGATTAAATATTTTTTGGGAAAAAATTGGATTTCAAGTTTTTTGTATGCTTACCCCTCTCTCATTTCCATCTTCTTTTTATACATGGTTTCTAGAAGTATATGTCACATTCTTACCGTTCTTAGATAAATAAGTAACGTATTAAACGCTTAAATATTCAAGTTAAGTCTATACTTATAAGCTTAAGCTTTTAAGAAAGTTGTAAGCTTAACATGGTATCAGAGCTATAGTGATCCAATGGTTCAGGTTCGAATCCCACTGTGCTATTTAATTAAAAAAATAAAAAAGTTATTGTTTAACCCACTTATAAGACCGGCTGAGACATGTGAGACTAGGTCCAATTCACACTGCAAATACACGTGAGACCCTTGCATGTGAAAAGACGTATTAAAGGCTTAAATATTCAAATTAAGCCCACACCTATAAACTTAATCTTTTAGAAAAGTGGCAAACTTAGCAGCGTGATCCTGGGAGTGTGACAACTTTTTCTCATGTTTTTTGAGGGAATGAACACTATCTTATACTATATAATGAATGTTTGCCACATGGAGGATATTAGCTCTCATAAAGCTAGAAGATTGAGACAACTGCTTTATCCTTTTTTGAGAGCTTACTCCGGAGGTGCTATTGTTGCTGATGTGGCAAGCTTGCTTTTGAATTTCCTTAGAAATTACCCATGATAATTTGTTATTTATATAGAATAGGAAAAACACCATTTTTTTGTACTAATTATTAATCAAAATTATAACCTTTAAATTAAGGAATAATACTTTTTAGATAGTTAAAATTAGATCATATGAAAACTTGACTTAAACTTAACCAAATTGGAATTAAAGAAAGTCTAGAATATCAAGTGGTACTAATTTATTATGTTGTTTCAAATTTTTAGATTGCGTTCTCTCTCCTTCTAAGGTTTAAATATGATTTTCTCTCCTATCTATTTTATCAAAATTCAAAATTGAGTTATTGATAATTTCTCACTTCACATATCATTTAATGATTAGTTTGAGGTATTATATCAATATAGATAGGGGATATTAACATTTAGACCTTAGAAAAATTGAAAAGTCTTTATCTACATCCTACTTAAATACAAAACTAACATAGACACCCCAAAAACTAATTGCCATTAATACCACGTAATAAATGCTACAATAAAAACTAACAAAAGATATGAATACCCTTACATCAAAATAGTGTAGCTGATTTATAACAATAAAATAATCATTATATGTAAAATTACCATATTACCCTAAAAAGTCAACAAAAGTTTAAGTCAATAGAAATTATTATCAATTCCACAGCCCCAAGCACAACCCAAAAAATCCCCTCTCACACCGTCTCCTTACAGCAATACCTACAGCATAACAACACAATCACCGAAGCACAATAGCCACCAAACAAACACCCACGACCAAGCGCGCACCCTACTACCACCCTTCCTATTACCAACAGCTCACTAGCACAAATCCAAGACTTCACCCTGCTATCCAACCCACACTGATGCACCGCACAAGCCAACCAACACAAACCACCACAACCCAAGTCCGAAATAGACAAAGAAATGAAAAAAAAAAGCAAAAATAAACACCAGAGAAAATAGAAAAATAAAAAATGGTTTTTATTCCCAAAATCATGTATCGCTTCCAACTACTGCATGCTGAAGAATTTGGTTTTTTATTTTCCTAATTCATTCGAACATGTACAGAGAATACATATAGGAAGTCTACTAGACTTGGATCCCCACAATCAAGCTAAAATAGAAAAAAAATCCCTCAATTACATCCCTCAATTACAGCCTCACAATCTTTCCTATTCAAAACGTAATATTCTAAAATAGGAAAGAAGAAATATATCAAATTATACAACTCATGACAGCATAATTTAACACTCCCCCTCAAGTTGGTGCATGGATATCCCACATGCTCAACTTGTCTAAAAACTTCAAGAATACTCGATTTGAGACAGCTTTGGTGAGGATGTCAGCCAACTGATCCTCTGATCGAATCTTAGGCAATTCCACAATCTTTTCATCCAGTTTTTCTTTAATAAAAAATCTGTCTATCTCGACATGCTTTGTATGGTCATGTTGAACTGGATTATGTGCGATGTCACGTACTGCTTTGTTATCACAAAACAGTCGGATAGGCTGTTCAGATAAATAACCGAGGTCTTGTAAGAGAAGTCTTAGCCATAATGCTTCACAAAGTACATTTGCCAAACCTCTAAATTCAGCTTCTGCACTTGAACGAGCTACAACATTTTGTTTCTTGCTCCTCCAAGTTACAAGATTACATCCTACAAAGGTAAAGTAACCAGAAGTAGATCGCATGTTACCCACATCACCAGCCCAGTCGGCATCAATATATGCTTCTATGCTTTGATAGTCTGCATTTTTAGTGAATAATACTCCTTTCCCTGGAGCCGACTTTAGATACCTCAAAATTCGAATAATAGCATCCATATGTTTTTTTCCAGGATTATGCATAAACTGGCTAACAATACTCAAAGCTTAAGCGAGATCCAATCTGGTATGCGATAGGTACATCAATCTTCCTACAAGTCTTTGGTATCTTCCTTTGTCAACTAGTTTCTGGTTGGACTCAACACATAGCTTTAGACCTTTTTCTACTGGTGTATCAATTGGTTGACATGCTGACATACCAGTTTCTTGTAATAGATCTAAGACATTTTTTTTTTGAGATAGAACTATTCCTTTATTAGATCGGGATACTTCAATCCTAAGAAAATATTTCAAAGGGCCTAGATCTTTCATCTCAAATTCTTTGGACAAGTAACTCTGTAAGGCTTTCCTTTCATCGGGATCGTTCCCTGTAACCACCATATCATCCACATATACAATGAACGCAGTGATCTTATCTTGTTGTTTTTTGAGAAAAAAAGTATGATCTGAGTTGCTTTAATGGTAGCCGAAGGCTATCATTGATTTGTGAACCTTCCAAACTATGCTCTCGGGGACTGCTTTAACCCATACAATTATTTCTTTAGTCTGCATACTTTTCAACTATGTCTCTTGGGTATCATGCACCCTGGTGGGAGATCCATATAGATTTCTTCAGATAATTCACCATATAGAAAAACATTCTTCACATCGAACTGTTGTAAAGGCCAATCCAAGTTTGCAGCTAAAGATAACAGGACACGAACTGTGTTGATTTTGGCTACATGGGCAAATGTTTCTGTGTAATCAATTCCGTAGGTTTAAGTGTATCCCTTTGCTACCAGTCTCGCCTTAAAGCGTTCAATTATGCCATCAGCCTTGTATTTCAAGGTGTAAATCTACCGACAACCAACTGGTTTCTTTCCTGGTGGAGGATCAACTAGTTCCCGTGTTTCATTTTTTTTCAGAGATTTCATCTCTTCATTCATAGCTGCTTTCCACCTCGGATCAATTAAGGCTTCCTGCACACTGTTAGGAATAGATGTAACAGATAATTGATTCACAAATGACATGTATGATTCTAATAAACGATGGTTAGACACATAATGGCTCATGGGATATTTTACTTTACTAGAAAGTTCAGGTTCATATGTGGATTTAGGAATACCTCTAGTATGACGTTGTGGTAACTGTCTTCTGTGTGTCTCATGAACATCTTCAGTAAACGATTGGTGTGATATGTCTATCGGGGATGAAACCACATTTTCCAAAAACTCAATTTCAGCCTGAGTTGGAGATAGGCCCACTTCTTCAGTTATTTGGTACTCATTACTTACTTCTTCGGTTATTGGGTGTTTATCACCACTTTGATTTTGATCTAACATCATACCATTTAGATCCAATTCACCCATTTTCTGATTTTGTGAATCATCACCACTAGAATCCAATGTCATACCACTTAGATCCA
>JANKKB010027254.1:0-10348 GCA_026225775.1 Bursera palmeri | reverse complement strand
TAAAGCATTATACATAAAATAGGTAAGGCTTCTAGAATTTGTTTAGGTGGGCTCCACAATATAATAATATATTATAACAAATTTCAAAATATTTAAATATCATAATTGTTATTGTTGATCTTAATTTCTTATTAAGTTCCACAAAATTTAATAATTTAATTGTTGATCCTGATGAAATCTAAAACTTTTATCCTCTAGTTTTACCCCTTTTAACAATTCCTTGTAAATTATATATTTTATCATTGTAATCATTTGAGTCGGCGACATTAGCTGCCAGAACTGCATTTACTCTCTGCAGATTAGGGAAAAATAAATTCTCTATTAATGAATGATCGATTGAAAGGTTGAAGCAGCTCTTCTCAGTTTCACTTGGCCGTCCCTCTTCCTTTTATAACACAAATTCTCTCACTCTCTCTCAACAATCTGAGGAAACGTGTGGCCAACAACATCCAGTTCACCTACTTGTTTCTCTCTCAATACATTTATTTATATATCTAACTCTAACCAAAGCTTAAGTTTACTTAACTTCATCTTCAAAGAAGCAGTGGAAACCAGAAAGAAAAATTATTGTATTTTCTGCTTCGTTGTTGTGGGGTCCATGCCCCCACCATAACCATTCTCACTTGACAATGTCATTCTTGGTTTCACCAAAACTCTTCACCACCTTCACCAACCCCTCTAGTCCTCTTCTCTCTCATGAATCTTGATTTGCCCAAAACCACAAATTTGCTCTCACATTGTGAAATATTTTTTCGAAGTTTGGAACTTTTATGGCGTTGAAGGCTAAACCCATCTGGGTTTGTGCTAAAGCGCCGCATTTCTCTCTGGGTGTGTCGGATTGTGGGTCCAGGCCAGCTGTGGTTGCTTTGGATTTGAGGACTTCGAACAAATGGGAATGTTGTAGTGTGGGTGCTCTGGCTCAGACTCATAGAGCCATCACTCCTGTTGAGGATGAGAAGCCATCTTCTGGTATTGAGTCTTCTGGGGCTATTGAGCGGTCTCGGGATTCCGACTCCACTCGTTTCCACAAGGATTTGAATCTTCTTCCTAGTAAGTTAACTCCATCAATGTTCTTTGTGTTAATAAATTTTGTTTACTTTTGTTTTTGTAGGACTTCTTTTTCTGGTGAATTTTGTAAATTTGGGATTGGATGTCTTTAGTTTTGCCAATTAAAAATCATTAGCTTTATCTTTGCATTTGAGCTATGAAGATACTAAATTTACAAACAATTATTTTCAGTTGGTGGGCAATGCAAGTTTTAGGCTTTCTTAACTTTCTTTCTTCGTGCTCTAGGAAGACTGAATTTTCTTTTGCGAGCTTTTATGATGAATTAAGTGTCTCCAGAAAAGCTAGTTTTTATGTGCAACAACTCCTGATTGCCTATTAGCGTGTGATGCGTTGTAAAGACTTTAATACTTGGAAATCGTTAATGCCATTAGAAAGCTATTAGGCCTAGATCCTGCGCTACTTTCACTGAATGTATTTAGCTTGACCTTGGATAAAGTTATATTGGAGTTAGAATTGATACCATAGGGATAATTCTTGAATCTCTTTTCTTCATGATTGAGTGATTAGAGGTGGTGGCAAATAATTCAATCATGAATTTTAGGTACTCAATGTCTGTATATATCATGTCAAGGACAAGCCAACTTTAATTTTCTGTAATTTTTATTTATCAACTCTTGATTTTGCTGAATTGTAATTTATGGCCTTGGTAGAAATGATGCTGCAATATATTTGTCTTATAGTGTATTGCATTCCAATGGCTAGAAGAGGCAGTCTCCTTCATGCAATTCTTTCTTTGTTTATTTCTTTTTCTGTGGCATGACTCATAGCTTGAGTGTATTAATAAATTGCAGAACCGTTGTCTGCAACTGAACTTTCTTGCTCTAAAGGTGATGGTTCAAAAGTGCGGGTCGCTTACCAGGTATGGCAATCCATTTTTTCTTTCTTTTGCTAAATAATCTTTCATTGTTTGTCTTGCTACTGCAGGGGTTACCAGGTGCATATAGTGAGGCTGCTGCACGGAAGGCATACCCAAACTGTGAGACGGTCCCATGTGAAGAGTTTGAAGCTGCATTCAAGGTTCAAATTATAGTTATTCAGTTTATTGTTATCAAATCAAATAGCATAGACTATTACATTTTTTCTGTTAAATCTGTTTAACAGGCAGTTGAACTGTGGTTAGTGGATAAAGCAGTTCTTCCCATCGAGAATTCTGTCGGTGGTAGCATCCACCGTAATTATGACTTACTACTTCGGCATCGGTTGCACATAGTTGGAGAAGTACAGTTGGTAGTCAATCATTGCCTTCTTGTGTTGCCTGGTGTTAGAAAAGAGGAACTAAAACGTGTCTTGAGCCATCCACAGGTTGTTCTTATTCTTATCTCTTATATTACTTTGTTACTTTCTTGGTTCATCAGGACACTTGGTCTTTTGTTATTTGTAGCTCCTTAATGCAAGATGTGGGTAGAAACCAATAGTTTGCACTTGCACATATAGCCAAAACCTCGAAACTAGTAGCAATGAACTCTTTGTCTATGTTACCTTTTTACTGATGGCTACATGGTATTTATTTTTGAATGATTGAATATTTGAGGAGAGAGAAATAGAGGGCCATTAAATTTGGTTTGGTTTGCTATGTCATTGTTTTTTTGGTTTTGGTCATCTGAATGAAATTCCCCCTCTCAGGCGCTAGCTCAATGTGAGATGACTCTAAGCAAGTTAGGTATTGTCAGAGTTAATGCTGATGATACTGCTGGTGCTGCTCAGGTAATCTTTGGAAAACCCTTGTATCCTGTTTATAGATTTCACCTGAGTTATAGTGGAAAATGTTTATATTCTAAAAGTGAAAGCCTTTGAGACAGGTTGTAGCTTCAAATGGTGAAAGAGATATTGGAGCAGTTGCAAGTGCACAAGCTGCTGAAATCTATGGGCTTGAAATTCTTGCTGAAAAGATACAGGTAAGGCATTTCCTTATCTTTATTTCTGCCTCAGATTTGTAATTTTGAAAATCCCATTTCAATCAATCTTGTTTCATTATGTGCTGATCAGGATGATGATGATAATATTACCCGTTTTCTGATACTTGCAAGAGAACCCATAATTCCAGGAATTGACCGGCCCTACAAGGTTTTTTTTATTTATTTATTTTTATTTTTTTTAGTCATTTATATTTTTGTTACAACCTTTTAGGAAACAATTGGTGATTTTGTTTTTACCCAGACAAGCATTGTTTTCACTCTTGAAGAGGGTCCTGGCATGCTGTTCAAGGCCTTGGCAGTGTTTGCTTTGAGGGACATTAACTTGACAAAGGTAACTTAAAAGTAAGAGCATAATTCTACCATTTATCATTGTCAGAAGGCTCTGATTCTTATCTTTCCTTTGGAGCAAATTTCAGATAGAGAGCCGCCCACAGAGAAAGCGTCCACTGAGGGTTGTTGATGATTCTAATAAAGGGAGTGCAAAGTGAGTGATTTAGTTTCTTGAAAATTGTTTTCACTGTGGAGGTGATTATGTAAACCCATCCTGGGGATTATATATATTGGCTGTTGATAGACTTTTATGATGAAATGTGATAGACTAGTGATGTAACTCAATTAAAAAGGAGAAATAATTATCAGTAGCTAATAGAATGTAGCACACCTCATTTTGTTTTTATAAATTATAAGTGGTTAAGACATCTGGTTTGTGGACAAGATATGGTTTGTTTATTCAGTCCCTCACTAACTTATGATTCCTCAACATATATGTTTTGTGATAGCAAACAGTTTGAGGGCATTGCTGGACATTATAAATGAATCTGTTTTCTTTGGTTGCATATGAAGTGAAACTATGTCATTGCACGTTTGGACCTTTTCTTTTTATTTGAAAAGAAATAAAATTTAAAAACAAGTTGTGAAGTAATAATGTACCTATATTTTATATCTATTTGCAGTGACATTTACTTGATCTCTGGTGGTAGGTACTTTGACTACCTCTTCTACATCGACTTTGAAGCTTCTATGGCTGATCCACGTGCCCAATATGCTTTGGCGCATTTGCAGGTCAGCCTTTTTATACTTCATGATATGTGAGAAATACTGCTACCTTCTTATACTTTTAACCTGAGATCATTATTTTTCTTTCTCATCTTTAGTGAGCAAATACTAAACTTGTGATTTTATGATCCACAACACTGCATGTGTGGTTTCTCCTGTGTTCAAAATCTGGATAACATTGGGCTCTATTTATATGCTCACTCTTTGTTTATTTTTCTTACTGTCTGTGTGTTTTTGTCTCAAATCTCCTTGGCTTGTCTGTGAAACCTGCCGATGTTATCTTTTGCATGTGATGAATGCTCTACTGCTTATAGCTCCCTAATTTATGGTATGAAAAACTAGTTTTCCAGTCAATTTTTGCGACAGATCTTTCACTATGGTTTAGTGGCTTGTTGACATGAACTCAATTGATGTTGTTCTTATTTTTATCTAATTAGTGCTGTTTATTTATTTTGACAGGAGTTTGCTGGATTTCTTCGTGTACTCGGTAGCTATCCAATGGATACAGCCTCATAGATGGATATTCTTCCAGACATTGGCTTTCTCAAATTGACTTTGGTCTGTCAAGATGGACATTTTAACCACCAGTGCTATGCTGTACATAAATCTTCTGATCCTGGTGAAGCCGGAGGTGGGGAACCCAGAAGAGTTTCCTGAGATGAAGTAAAAGCTAAAGGGGGGAAAATTTCTTGGAGGCATCTTACTTTTACCTTTTTGTTTTTCCTCATTGATTATTTCTTCCTCATGGTGGAAGTGTTTTGGATGTTATTTTGGAGCAACAAAAGAAAACTCAAGCCAGTAATGCTGGTATACTTGTGGTCTAAGTCAAAAGATAAATCATATACCCTGTATTAAGTGCAATTGCAAACATCAATCTTGTGGGTGTTACCAATTGTGCCCCTACGCTTTTTCCTACAAGTTCATTGAAAAAAAAAAGGGGGGGAGAGGGGGAAGGAAAAAGAAGATGTTTATGACCATCAGAGGTCTATCTTATCAGGCTCTCAGCTTTGACATTTTGCTGTAATGGTGGCTCATAAGCTTTCTGTTTGATGAAGCCTTAACTCGCAGAAGGGAACAGTCACTGTCCTCGCAGATGAATATTTGGTAGTTGAACTTGCTTCGAAGCAAATAAGATTAAGGGATTCGTCGATTTTTATTTCTAAAATTACGTGCTCATATAAATATTTGGTTAAATCAGTTTCAGATTACTCAAAAAGTCTCGTATATTACTGAATCAACTCATCGAAGCCATCTTAAGCTGAAGGAACTTGATAACGTGGCACATAGGGCTGCTAATTTTCCTCCCTAGTTGACACCATCAAAAGATTAGAGATTGATATCAAGTGCACACTATCTTCAACAAAGCTAAGGAGTGATATAAGCTGACAAATAGCAACGTACATTGATACATCAAAGTTCTACCAGTGGATGGGCGAATCCAAGTGTCAGCAAATTACAGCAAATCATAATTCAAGCAGCATAATAACAACCATATTATAACCAGCAAACCGGTCGCTTTGAAGGCTAAAGCCAACTTATTCATCCAAATACTCGTAGCACTTCAATGCTAATGCTTCCAAATCCCTTCTACAAGGAAATAACTCTTACTTCAGTTCCTTCAGAAAATCTTCGTTGTCAACCAGAACCTACATATATATACCATAAAATAACCATTAGTGCATTAATAATTTTTTTCTAACAAAAATACAATGAGGTCCACATATATTATGTACGAAAACTATGATCAAGGACAATACAGTTGAATGAAGTATATCAATCACAATCAATGTTCATGCTTGTGCGGCTGCAAGTCTCAGGTGATTTCAGATTTTTTTTCTTCTCCATTGACTTAATAGGCCTCACTAGCTAGCTTATCTTGAAGAGCAACCATACCTTTTCTTTCCAAATTTGAAAATAAATAATGTAATCCTACTCTATTAAGATAAGAGCATAACAATCAATCTTTCTTACATTAGAAATATATGGAAGAAACATGGAAATGGGTTGAGAGAAGTTACCCTGTATCTTTTAATTAACCATGCCACTTATTTATCCACAACTTTTTACCTACATATCAGCAACCCTAGGGCTGAACCCATATAATTCAACTCATATCCGATCAATCGTGCATTTCTATATCTAGCTTTTTTTATCTAATCAAGCTCAAATCGACAATCTATTATTATCAGAGTTTATACGTCATTGCCTACAGAAAGCTAAGTGTATTGACTCTGTTTACAAAAGGTTATCCGTTAACATTTATTCCTAATTTTTCTATGAATGGTAAAATATGCGGTTCGAGATTTATTTATTTATTCCAACTCTGCAAATAAAGTACTCATTATACATATATCACCTACTGTCACAAATTCAACTAGAGTTGAACCAATATCACCTCTTTCCTACCAATGTATATAATTTATTTTCCACTTGGATATAGCACTAATGACTTGCCAAAAGTCAAGCAAAATAATTATACCTATACTTTAATCAGCTGTGGGTCGCAAATTATAAAAAAGAGAGATGCTAAATTACTTACTGTCTTCCAGCCATCTGGGTCCAGAAAAGAGGTAATTTTGGTATTAAGTCCAGGAATTGGTCCTGGTTGTCGAGTTATTTTTCCTCCGAGATCTTGTGTAACTATGTTGATAACCTCAGCACTTTTGTATACATCATCAGTACTAATAGCAATCTACAATGGATACCACAGTCACCAAAAAAGTGTTCTGAAAATGAAGAAAAAGTCAATGAAGCTTTCACTAAAAGTACTAAAATAACCTGTGCATATGCGTTGCCCTTGGTATATTCAGTCACACCATAATTATAAGTCAACTCCAGAACAGTTGTCTCATGTTCATCTCCATATCCAATCATAGCTATGGTATACTGCAATATAAACGCAGCCACCAAAAGAAAGAGAAAAGAACAAACTTCATTAGCTTCTTTGATATAACTATTAGACCTCTTTCAAAATAGACTATACTTCAAAAGATGAGACAGTGCACCTTTTGTTCGGGTCTATCAACCTTCCGTAACAGCTTCATCCCCAAGGCCTGCATCACCATAATCCAAGAACAGCAAACAAATTAAATGGCAGGTCACTTCTTCTTGCAACATTGGGCTTTTAAAGGAACAAACAGCAAAGTAAACAATGATTAGGCATATACTAAAAATCAAGCACTTGGACCAGGCATCAGAGAAAAGAAGAGTACTGACATGTTTATATAGTACAAGAAAATTGTTTATATATAACTACCTTCCTCACTCTAGTTGACATTAGATAGTCATAAAATATTGTACACAAAATGTTACATAAATTAAACACTGATAAACTCAAGAATATTGTTTCACCTTTGATCTCTTTTCTAATGACTTCGGTCATTCAAGATGCATCTCTAACAGCTTTAGTGGATGGTAAAGAAACACAAGCCAAAGCTGACGAATTTAGCCCAAACCCATAAAACCAGAGCATAGATGTACAATTATTTTGACAAAACTAATGAAGAAGTTCAGGTTTATGTGGCAGCAGTTTTAAACCAACAATAAACATCTAAATGCTTACCTAAAATCACACCAGATGCAACGTTACCCTATATCATCTATAGTCATAGTGTTAACTGCAAAGGCATCAAAATCTTTACCCCATCCGCTAAACAACCTCTCCTTATTCAACTCTCAATAGCCTTTATGAGTAATTGTTGCAAACTTTAACCAAAGGTAAATCCTCCAGATGGATAAACTTTCTTCGAATGCAAAGGCATACATAAATATATCTTTTGATAGCAAATTCTAGTATGTCAGACTTAATATCACATAATACACACACATAGAACATGCTCACAGCGGCAGATTTGGTTAAAAACAGAAATAGAAGATCCACTGTACATACAAAATTCAAGCTAAAGATAAACCATATATTACATCACCTTTTCATAGAAATTGATAGAGCGTTGAAGATCACCAACGCGAAGCATTATTTGACAGAATGGTTCAGGAGTTGGCCCTCTTTGGATAAGTTCAAAAACATAACCATCAGGATCCTTCACAAAGGCAATGATAGACGTTCCACCTTTGACTGGACCAGGCTCTCTAGTAATTTGGCCACCCTTGGCACGGATGTCTTCGATCATTTTATGAACCTAAAGTTCCAGGGTGTGCACAGTTGAAATCTGAGAAAAAATTAAGTGCTAAAAATCTCAAAAAAAAAAAAAAAAACTTACATCTTGAGTTGCAATTCCGAAATGCCCAAAGCCACTTCCAATGTCATATGAAGTTACACCATAATCTGCAGATCAATACCAAAGTAAATACTCAGCGCGTATATATTGTTAGAATAAATCTAAAAATGCATAGTCATTTCCCCAGAATTAATATTTTCATGCACTTTGGAAGCATCAGAGCTCTTAGTTCCTGGGCTAGACAAAGCTAAAGGATGAGCAGCATACTGTATGTTAACTCCACAACAAAATGAGACTCTTCTGGGCCAAAGCCAAGAAAGGCATTGGTGTATTTCTCTTCTGGGACGTCTCTTTTTCTCAGCAGCTTCATCCCAAAGCATTCAGTATAAAACCTGATGAAAAAAATTTGTAGGGACATGAGTACATCCTAGGATTAAAATATCAACCATGCACATGCATTAATCAATATAAACGTTCTAATGGCATACTTGATTGTGCGATCAAGATCACCAACACGATACACAACATGAAGAAGGCGCCGGTTATCTTTCTTTGGCCACTCCAACAACTCATGCTTAAGTGGAGGACAATCCGCCATTTTGAAAAGAAATTATTCTGTTTCAGTTCAAATAAAAATGTCAATATAAATCCTAAGTGTATCAATCAGAAGATACAATCATAATAGTTTCTGCACGAATAAGTATTACACAAGCATCCATTTTCTATCGATAACATGTGATGAAACGATTCTACAATATAGATTAAAACAACTGTAGATATAACAAAGTAAAGATATAGATTTTAAGCAGAATCGTAGAAAAAAATTGCTTTAGGTAAATCGCAAAATTAAAGCTTTTTGCTTCAGAAAAAGTATTTTAATTAACTGCAAACGAACACTGATTTCTTCCTCCTAAAGATTCCCTTCAAAATCACAAAAAGTTAAATTATTTTTTAAAGAAAACTTATTTTATGAACAAATGCTTTCCGATCGACCTAATGCACACCAAAAACTGAAAAGGCAGAAGTCAAAAACATAAAAATTCAAACAAAATCACGTTCACAGGTAAATCTGAACAGATTGATACACCGATTCACAGCTTTGGACATTTCATTTCTTATAAGACCAACTCGCTCGTGTTCTAAACCTAAATGAAAAACGCAGTTAGCTTAACATGACTACCAGTCGTACAACACTAACATGAACATAAAAAAAAAAAAACACGAAACGAGATTCTGATTCAGTCGCACTCGAATTGATCCCACTATAAAACAGGTGCATCGCATGATGATCAACATAAAAATAGAGAGAAACGACCGCGAGCTTACCAGAGAGATCTAAGTGAAAAACTGGAGAGTGTAAAGTGCACTGGAGTGAGCAGTTACTTTATCTTAATTTTAAAAAACAAAAAAATGGGTATGAATCACGTGGCTGAATATAAAATTGCCACGTGAAGTGTTTTTTTTACGTGGCGACACTAGTCTCGACTTTCAGATCCTCAACCGTCGGTCAAGTCACTGGTTTGATCCTCTTGAAAGTCAACACGTGTCTAATAAAAAACAAAGGCAAATCTCGATCGTCGATCTATGCATGATTATAAACCTTCAGTGACAGTGCTGTGAAACAAACTGAAGCGAACGAGATAATGTAAAAATTAGAAAATATCTAGAATATGGAAAGGACAGTAATGAAAAAAGTAGTGGACGGCAGGGGCAGGGCTTCTTTTGCAGAGAATTTGATTATTAGCGTTTGGAGATGATAGGGAAAATGGACAGACTTCAAATATTCCTCCACAGCATAGTTAAAAGACTTATAGTTGGATGTGATGAATCACAGGACAGGAGGGATCACTTTCAGCTTTATTACAAGCAAAGGACTATTGGGCACATGACCTTTCAAAACATTATACTTTCCTTCATTAAATTTTTAACCAACTAAAACAAAAAATGTCTTTTTTTTTAATCGGAATAAAATTCAGAACTATGTAATCTCCATTGATGAACACACTTAGAGGAATGAAATGATAGTTTGTGCTTGTCATAAGGTGTAACAAGCATGATAAGCACTTAAAAGTGTATATTTATTATGAGTTTAAATATCATTTTTACACTTTAAGTGCTATTAATTTAAGT
>JANKKB010027253.1:0-10347 GCA_026225775.1 Bursera palmeri | reverse complement strand
TATATCTTGTGTTTACTATTATTGTTGTAATTGATTCTTCTGTTTGGGTTGTGGGAGGCTGTGCTTAGTAGTTCCCAAAATTGGATTTACTTTGTCGGCATCAATCCAAGGGTGTTCTTCAAGGAGTGATAGAATTCCCAACAGATTTTTGATAAAATTTATAAACTTCAGGATCAGGGGTACTGTTAATTTGGCGATTTTATGAGGGTTTTTTTTAATGGATTTTCCAAAGGTAATTAACTTTCGGACGAATTTCAAAAGGGCAGTCTACTCTTTTTTTTTAATCCAAATCTAAAAGGAGGTCAAATATGAAAGTTTCCCATCAATAAAAACTGCTTAAGCTTTTGGCAAAACAAGAAAAAGGACTTCTTTTTATCAAGATTAGATAACAATTTCCCAAGGTTCATCGCTTAATTACCAAAGGAATATTCAAGAAGGAATTAATTGTTTGTCAGTAAAGGTGCATGTCAAGCTTTTCTCAGCGTTGCGGGTTTTCAAACAGTGATGAATATTATTTTACATCTTGTTAAATTGCTTTATGTTTCCATGGTGAATCTACCACGTATATATCATTAATTATTACTTCAACTTCTCCACTTCTGTTAAAAGCATGTATATAGTTGACATTCTCTTTCCAACTTCTTTGCGGGTCCTTTTGTTTGGACATGATAAAAATACTTGTAACGGAACAACACCAAACTTCAAAAGGAATGGAGGAATGGAGCAAAAAGCACTTTATGAGTTGAGGAAAAAAGCACTTCTTTTCCATTAAAATGCTATTTTAGTAATACATAGCAGTTGAAAATTCTTACAAGAGATTGATGAATGACCGATAGGGTAGGATTTGTTAATAGTAAAATCCTTCCCTTTTCTCAGTATAATTAACTAAACTAGAGCTCATGTTACCCGACAATGAAGCATACAAGTTGAATAACAAATTAGCTATAGCTAGCTAGCTAGTCTTATGCTATTAACAAATAATATTTACACAATTTGCACCCTTTGGCCCGGGTTTGTTGCCTTAGTTTTCTCATTTTCTGGTGAATCAGAAGCCTCGTTTATATCAATGACAACATGGTTGCTCTCCCCATCTAGAACAGGATTTACAGTTCCTCTGTGAAGCAAATGTGATGGTTTTCCCTCCGGAGATACTGTTGGTTCCACAGTCTTGAAGTGTGCAAGGTTGGAGAGATCATGGACTGAGTCAGCTAGCTTTTCCACGCATTTAGCAATCTCAGTTAGTATTGAAGCAACTGTGGCAACTGGTACAATTGCTTGGATGTCTACATCGTTTAGTGAGGCAGCTTCGAGAGTTGCTTCGAGGTCCTTAACAGCATTTTTGGTGGTTTCTACATAAGGGTTGGCTGGTGATGGATCTTTCATTGTTTTGATTGCCGAGGCTAATGCTCTCAATGCCTTGCTGGACTCTCTACTTATATCTGTGCATGACTCTTGAATTTTACTTAAGAATTCTGGCGGTACCTGAAACATTTAATTAAGAATAACAAAACTTAATCAGTGAATGTAAAAAATATTAAAAAATTATATCAATTAGCAGTTAAGCGATTGGTCATTTTGTTTAACTTTATATTGTTAGTGAAGAAACTTTCTAGATTTCATCATCAAATAAAAGAAAGAATACTCAAAATTGGTCCAAATCACCCAACCAAGTTAACTGTACTGATTGATGGAACTTATGAGTGCTGAAAAATTATATATACAAGTTTGGATTATTTGTAATATTCTACTATTAAGAAATTTATATTTCTAATCTAGGGACTCTCATTTAAACATCTTTAATTAAAATAGGTTTAGTAATTAATTAAGGTAATCAAGTAATTAGTTTAAATTATTTTGTGTTAGTATGCGGGATGTGACAATTTTGTTCTCTATATTTTAGTGCTATCACATAGAGTTCCCTATCCTTCTCAAATTGTTCCAACTATGATTCTATTCACATTTTGCGCTTAGTATGAGCATGCAATTAAAAGGAGTCGTGAAGTATACTTGGATATTGGCCGAGTCAATGAATCTATTAAGAGCTTCAATCTGGTAAGCACATTGCCGAGCAAGAGCTCCAACCTTCAAATATTGTTTCCATGGATGACGAAGGCGAAATCGACCATGCCCAGGTTCCCATCTAGCTAAATTTGCCTGCATATTTAGAAGCATATAAGTTTTCATCCATGATCAAGTACCAATAATTTCGAAAATCAAGATATATAAATTTTTTATAAACTTGTTCAAATAACTTTCTTGTTTTATGTATATGCAACTTGATTTATGTATTTAACGTAAATGGTATATCATAATATTACAATTATATATATAATAATAATTAACTATATATAATATAAGACAATTGAGTTATTGTCTCACTGTTAAGGAAATAAATTTAGAAATTAATAGTACTCAAAAAGTAGAAATAGAAGTCAAGAAAAAGTGCAAATATTAGTGGCATTCATGCATAGGTAATAAAAGATATTAGTAAAAGTGAGATGAAGCAAGGCTATACTCACCAAAGATTCCTCTGTACTCTTTGAAGTGAGAACACTTTTGTATCCTTGAAGAAATGACTTGTCTTTCTTAGAGACAACACCATCTTCTTCATTGCTTTCAGAGTCTTCAAAATATTCACATCCAAATCCTGTTATGTACTTAGATTTCTTAGCAAGAAACCTATATATGGAGAAGACAATGATACATATATATATACAAGGCAATAACTTGAAATACTAATTATTGTACCTTCAAGGTAGCTTGCAAGCTTTTCTATATTGGAAACAACCAGCTTGTGGAGATCTTCACCAGCCCACACTGGACAGACAAAAATGGAAACAATAATGCAGGTTGCTGTTCCAATTATGATTGTTGTTATTCTTTGATGGGCCAACACCACGAGCTCTTCAATACGATAACCAGAGACAGCTACCAAGCTGAATGTTAGTATAAATATCAAGATCCCGTAGTCGTATCTTGCTTTGATCTTTGGGAAGAATCGGGTGAATGTAGATGCTGCAGCTGCATAAACCAAACCAATTTGCATCAAATAATTGAGCAGTGATGATTACTATAGAAAATGGCAAATATATACATATATAATATGCGCTGCTGCTAAGTATATATATACCTAGAAAGAAGACAAGAATTCCAAGAACAATGGGTTCTCCTTTCTCTCCGAACAGGCTTGCCAAGTGCTGGGCTCCAATCCCTAGAGCACCAGCTGATATTGTTGCAAAACCTCTATTCAGACATTTGCACAAGGTCCCACCTGCATCGATCATTGATTGAATGAAATAAGTACACATTCCATACAACGTTAATCCAATTATATCATTTTCGAAGTAAATTAAAACAAACAAAAATCAGAACTAATTTTTCTTAACTCTAAATAAAGTAATATTTTCTTTGACATATTGAATACCGGTTCAATAACTAGCTTTGCCGCATAATTATTTAACTTACCTACGGTGAACTCAAAGACAACCACAACTGTTAGCACAGCCCACATGCCCGAAATCCCAAAGCCATCATAGAGAGGCCTAGCATAGTATAACAAGGAGACTACTGTGAGAGCAAGTCCCACTTTCAGGGAGTGAATGATTCGTCTTGGGTCTTTTTCTCCAAGATCTTTTATGCTCCTTGCGACCTCCACAACTTTTGCCTTGAACCGGCCCCATGCAGATGCAAAACGCCCTCCCTTCCATTCAGTAGTAGCTGTCGACTGCATCTCCATGGCTAAAGCTTGGGGAGAGAACGGGTTGAGAAGGTATAATAATAGCCTAAACTAAGCTGAACCTTTTGAGGAAATTCGCTAGGAGTAACTAGGATGAGAAGTGGAGAGAAGAAGCTTAGCTTGGCAAGAAAATGCATGAGAAGAATGTCCTGGCTGGACTATATTTATAAGTAGAAAGTTGGGTCCAACTCAAAAATATTTTATTGATAATTCGATAAATTTTGTTCTTTTGTTCAATGAGAGAGGACAAATTAAAATTTTATTTGGCACAGTGAGTTGCCTTCAAAGTGTATATATTGCCGATTAAGCTTTATCTTGGATCTAACAATATTTATATTAATGGAAAGCAAGAAGAAGTTGCAGCAGCCCACGTATTTCATAACAAAGCTTCAGACTTCAGAGTTTAGCCCACTTGTCAGAATAAAAGCAACCAAAGTGTACCTAAAATGGTTTCAACTCAGTAAAGAGAACAACCAGAAGTTGAAGTCCCTGACTTGTACAGCACTAGTAGTGTAGTACTGGTCTCTACATATGGGCATGTACTGCATTGCCATTAATTGTAGGCTTTTAGGCCTCTCTGTTTCTTTCTACAGACATAAAACATGCTATGTGAAGCTAAATTCCTAAGTGATATGGTGAGTTCTAGCTAACTAATCCCTGTAAAGTGAACTGATGTGTGCTCTGTACCCCACTGCTGATCAACAGCTAGCTAGCTATTGAGAGAGATTAATGGTGTGTTGGTGAGTTGACTCAGATAAGTAAAAAGTTTTTTATTTTTTTTTAATCATTGTATTGGGCAGCACCCAGCTTTAGTATAACGTAGTCAAAGTAATGTGAGCTTTTCTTTTGTTTAATTAACTTACATAGAAAGTGGAAGAATGATGAAGCTAGAACTTTAAAATAAGGTCGAATCCTAAGTTTCTAACCAAGGAATCTGTTGGTCCATTACGGTAGTACAATTTCAAGAAAAAAAATTTACTTCAATGGTTTTTAATTTTTAATTTTTTAGCTCTCTTTAAACTCTAAACACCCAATATTCAATATTTCTGAGGTTTAAAAAGTTCGAAGACCAAAATACCTAATAAGGTGAGTGGAGAGAATGTGAATCTGACCATAGAATTCCATTTTAATTAATATGATGTCTATAAAGTTTAATAGCCAGGAAAAAAATATATATATATATGAGGGAAAATTTTACATATCTCTCTTTGGGTGTTCAGATATCTTACATGAACTTATATTTGTAGTTATGAAAATCCCAGAAGAAATCTCCCATATTGTTTAGTACATATATATTATAAGTTGTCCGCCAACCATAAAATTTGTAGGATTTTCAGAAAAAGAACGGGGAAATCGCATTGACCCCCCAATTAAATTTTGAAAAAAATATTTAACTCTAAATTTTTATTAAACTAACACTTACCTCCATATTTTTAGGGGATAAGTGTTAGTTTTTGTAGAAACGGTGATAATTTTTGGGGGTAAGTATTATTTTAACAAAAGCTTGGAGTTAGGTGTTTTTTCAAAATTTAATTGGGGTTTCAGAGTAAATATCCTTAAAAAGATCATACAAAATGATCATATAGAATGTATAAGAGACATCGTGAGAGTTATTCATAGATAATAATGTAAGTAGACTCATTACACATATCACTTACCATCATGTGGAAAGCCTTAAAAAAAAAATACTTAAGAATGTATTAAGCTTCCTTAATTTACATTGCTATATACAAGGAGGAAAAAAAAAACACCTTCACATGGAAGAAAGGATCCCTAAAACTCAGTCGTACTCTCTGCAATATTAACTAGGGGTTTTTTTTTTTTCCCCAGATTGAGCAGCCCATTAAGCATACGTGCATAAAGTAATTAAAAAAACAGTTTGACTCCAACAAAACTTAGTGTGTGGATGCATGTAGTTCCTAACAAAAATTAAAGAATAAAGTAAAAATTAATTAAATTAAGTTTGCCACTACTACTCACTGCTACAATTTTAAGAGAAAGTGAATGTATCAGCACATTGGATATCATGCTGACAACAGGATGACAATGGAAAAGGTGAAAAGAAATGCAACTAAGAAGACAATGACTTATAGGCAGACATATTATAAAATTCTGTTGCTTAGAACACACCATGCCATCTTTTTTACTACTTTTAAATTTTACTTGTATAATTTAATCTATCAAAAATTCCACAAGAACTAGACAAAGACTGCGATATGTACTTGAACATTTAATACTAAATAATTATTTCATAAATTAAATTAAACATATGTTCTTTATTTTTTTGTATGGATATGCATGATTTAATTAAATTTTATCTCTACACCAATTAATTAAATATTTATCTAAAATTTTCTCACACTTGGACTTAGCAAAGTCAGCATTCACTAGTGAGTAGGATCTGACGCGATCATTTGATTCTTTGATCATTTTATCTTTCCACGATCCTCAACAATGACTAAGCATTTCAAAACTTTTGATGTGTTATAAAAACAAAACGAGAAAGCGTATATAACTAATCGATTCTGCTTTTGAATTCATTTCTCTTTTATCCTCTTTGCATGGTTATGCATAAATCTGCACCAAAACTTTTACCAAATTTGCTTGCCCAAAGAGCAACTTGCCTTGACATGTTGATGAGCGTGAGAGATCCAACATGATGGCATGGGCCAGACATTACAAGAGAGTAACAGCCAAGCAATTACAAGGCAAGGCTCATTGACCTATACATAGACCTTATCCACTACTTGTTTCTTTTTACTTGTTTACGACAAATCGTACATAGATATGGAAATCATTGAAAGGTCTGAAATCCAAGTCCAAACATGACTAGCTAGCTAGCTAACTTTTGGCTTTCGTTGGATCTATTTCTATTTCCTTTGATTTTGACTGAAATTAGGATTGTTTCCAGGCTGTACATACTGGTGGACAGTAAGACTATTTGAAATTTTTTTGGAGTTTAATCTTCCGTTAGCGAGCCGATTCCATTGACCCAGTTACATTGTCACCATTGTTGTCTATTATTCAAATTTGGAAATTTATAGAAAAGAATAATATTAAAACCTTTTTCTACTCCCTCTTTGAATAGAAATTAAGAACTTTTTTCGCAAGGTAAAAGTTGTTCGTATTGCTGATCACTCAGAAAGCATATCAATTTTCAAAAGTTATCACATGATAGTCTGGTAGTACTATCGGTGAAATGGTGACCTTTTCTACTACAGATGTTCAATGCATTAATCGTCATTTTCGAGCTCCTTGTACGTGTTGTGTGTAACGTGGATCAAATATATAAGCACAAACAGAAATACGTACAAATATAGAACATAACTCTTATAAAACTCGAACGGCTTCTTTCTGGAATAATAGCACACGATGATCAGGAGCCAATTGAAGAGTACAATTTAATACGTTCCTATAAAGCTTCATGGATTAAAATTTAGGCTGCTGTATGCTAATTAAATATTTAGTAAGTTAGTTGGACAATGCATTGGATATATAGTTGGCAAACACTAAGAGATAATGAATTAAAGATATATAGATGTTATAGTAATATTTATTAAGATAAAAAAAAATAATAATAAAAAAAAAAACACATCGAAAAGGATTTGATCATGAGTATCTTAATTGGGATAACATAAATTAAATAGTCTCCTAATCTCTATTATTGCACTTTGGTTATTAGGACAAGAAAAGTGTAATTTATTATGCTTGATAAAGAATTATTTTAGGGGAAAAGTCTTTTTATGGAAAAAAACAAAACAATGGCGGCCATGGAATTGTAATTAATGTTACAAGTCCTGAATAGAGATTCCATACTTTCGAATCCATAGTGACGAAATGGCTAATCAATAAGTTCTTATTGTTAATTAGTAAGATCTCTTGTATGTGTACATATAAGAGGTTTTGAAATCGAAACCCTAATTGCTCAAACGTTTGAAATACGGTAAACGTGCTTGCAAAACAAAACAAAATTATATTTCAATCAACCTAGCATATGCATAAATATCCAATGCGGGAAATGCTAACGTACCTTTAACATGGCAGCTGGAGCGTTCAAACTTAATGCTTCTTCCCATCAGCAAATTTAAAATATATAGATATATAATATATCTCAAACACCAGATGGATGCTGGATATATTGACAAACAATGGCCATCATTTTGTGGGGTAGGTCGTTAATCAAGCTTGAACCAATAAATCAATCTCTACACTCATTTATATATTAGTGTTATCTGATCATGATTAGTTCAAACACGTAACAAATGTTTTAAATTCTTTCTAATTCCTCCAATTTCTTAAGTAAGATATTGTTGTCTTGCTCATTACCAGTGTATGTAACAAATCTCAAGACTGTGACTAATGAGAAAAGCCTAATGTATTGAATCCCAAAGTGCGTTTAGTTTAGTGGGAAGTCTCCTTTATAGGCTCAAACCCATCTCTTCTTTCATACCTTTCCATTTTTTTAAGCTAACCACTAATCTGTTTGATTAAGACAACCATGAATGAAAGCTGAGGATCAAGTACATTGATTTGGTCTTTGTTTAACTTTTGTAAGCACCAAAGATATAGATGTGTACTTAACTGTACTCATCTGAAGTCATCATGATAAAAGTATAGGCCTCATGCATCCCTCCCTTTTTCAGAGAACATCGGTCAATTTCTTCTAGAACACGAATGAAACAGCTGTAGAAAGAACAGTCTACAATGAGCTTTTGCATGGGTGCGTAAATGAATGAACCAGAATGATAGCAACATTTAATTAGCAGTGAATTGTCAACTGATGTTTATTTCTATTGTCTAATTAGAGAGATTATAATTGGCTAGTTTGGTTAATTAATTAGCTTATAGAGTTTGAATTGTCTTGGTTAATTAGGTAGAGATATACAACATTTGCATAAATTCTAAAGTCAAACCCATAAGAATTAAAAATAATAACCTGTTTAATTAAATGAATGTGAACCGTTACGATGAATATCGAATTTCTTCATTATGTAAAGTGATATAGGAAAGTGTTTGTGTTTCAGACTACTGAATTGCTAACAGCTAGTCAAGTTTGCATCATCATGAATAGCATTAAATAGTTAGGTTCACCAACGAAACATTGTGGATTCCCACCAAACTAAATTTGACAATCTTGTGTTCTTTGATGATTGTTTTGTTTAAAACAAAGACAGAATTTTGGTGAAGCCACACCCACACCGCGATCATAACTCCAGTTTCACTTGCAAATTAAACAAAAAAAAAAAAAAAAAAAGAGTTTTGAAAGCCTTAANAGTTTCACTTGCAAATTAAAAAAAAAAAAAAAAAAAAAAAGAGTTTTGAAAGCCTTAAGTAACTAAGCGCTACTCTACTAGGTTTGATTTACTTAATTTGAACAAATGGAGAGGTCTTTAAGTTAGCCTTATAAATGAACTTGGATGCGTGCGAACTTAAGACTCTTGATCGACCTCAAATTAATCTCAGTCAATTATGGTATCCAAGGAGACCCGCCGGGTGCTTAGCCAAATAAAAATTAGGTTCGAAATTAAGCCTAAAAGTGCCAAAATGTTGCACTGTGAGGAGAGGCTCTCTTATGTTGACTGTGTAAGATGGTTGATTGCAAAACGCATAATTAATAATTAAGAAATAATTATATGTTGATTTGAGGAATAAGAAGAAACTCTATATATAGTATATAAGTTAAAAGGAGAAAAGCTTGGATAGAATAAGTGTACTTTGTCATCTAACAGCCATCTAGTCAAATCTTACAAATATTATCATTACAATTGTTCAGTGACAAAATGAAAATGTATAAATAGATCATGAGTGAATGATATGATAAGTCTATTCAAATATATAATAATAAAAAAATATTTTATTTTTAACTTTATTATTTTTAAAAAAAATCATTGCACAAACTTCATCTTATCTAGGTTCTAATTTAATATGTTCTCCCTCTCTTAATGGTTTTAAATGAAAGTTTAGTAATACATTTATATTTTGTAGGTTAAATGCAAGAGTCGATTATATTTTGTAAGTTATCATGGGCCAGAACCCATATAAATTGAGCAGCCCAAACCATTTTTAAAGTATTTGTATATTATTGGGTTTGGTGGACTAGGTTTCATGCACAAGCCCACTTCTACAAAGTCATTTAATTGTACACTTGTACTATTTTTCCGACAATTTTGTTAGTGTAGATATCCATCACTTGAAAAAAAAAAAAAAAGATTAGCAATTACATAAATTTATAACATGTAATACAGTAACCAGTAACATTACAACAATCGTACAATATATATTATATATATATTGACATTGATACTAGTAAAACCTTTTCGGCCTTTGGCCAAAGGGTACTTTCTATTGCTATTATACATTTGCAGTTCGAAAGTTTCTTTTGTTCTAATATTTTTGTTTCATGAAAAATAATTTCGTGGGTCACAAGTTTAAAGAAATAATTTTTTGACATAAAATAATAAAAATTTCTTTAATGTGGGATCAATTCGAATAGTTGATGGGCTTTCTGCAAATGGATGAAACATTGTTATTAATGGAAAGTAGAACTTTTAATGGGCTCAAAGTTGTTATAAATATATATATATATATATATATATATATATATATATATA
>JANKKB010027252.1:0-10346 GCA_026225775.1 Bursera palmeri | reverse complement strand
TTTATGTTTATTTTTTTATTTATATTAATTGTTACTTTAATTTTTGACCCCTCTAAGTTTTATTCCTGGGTCCGCCCCTATAACTTAATACATTATATATGCATAAAAGACTTGAAATTTGTACTATTTGGTGTTATGCAAAATTTTAACCAAACCCAAGTATTGTACTACTTAGTATAATGTAGCAATTTAGTATTCTACAATGTCGCCTACTAAATGAACTTAATTATTATTTTTTAAGTATTAATTGATTGATTTTTTTTAATCATTTGTATGCTCTTAGATAAATTTGTATATAAGAAAAAAGAAAATATAAAATAATTCAAATTAGGAGATTTAATAGAAAAATAATTTAAGAGTTGAAAATTTAGAGACAATAACTATATTTGACAGATTGAGAGTGCGATATTATTATTTTTTGGGTTCATTTTTAACACTCAAAAAGTTGACACATGTTATTTTTATCATTCTCTATAATCAAGAACTAACCTATTTAATAACCCAAAAAAAAAAAAAATCTATTATTCTATCAGATTACTATTATAACATTTAAAATTTCAGTCCTTGATATATTTTTGAATGGAATAATATCAAATAGTACCCTTGTATTTTAATATAATCTCAAGTAGAAAGCAAGTTTACCATTTTCATTAATTAAACCCCTAAGGTTTACTTTTTTTAATCAACTGCTAATTTTAACCCTTAAAAATACATATTTGCCCCTACTGAAATTTTTTCCTTAATTTTAAAAAATGAAAATCCAAAAAGTAGAAATTTGTTTATTATGGGAGTATAATTTGTTTAGTTTTTATTTATTCTTTTTTTATGTTAAAATTGAGGAAATAAATTTTAATAGGGGTAAATATATATTTTTTGAGGTTAAAATTAACATTTGATTAAAAAAAGTAAACTTCAGGGGTCGAATTGATGAAAATG
Organism: Bursera palmeri; assembly: GCA_026225775.1. Classification (NCBI taxonomy): domain Eukaryota; kingdom Viridiplantae; phylum Streptophyta; class Magnoliopsida; order Sapindales; family Burseraceae; genus Bursera; species Bursera palmeri. The sequence goes on along the minus strand of JANKKB010027252.1, from coordinate 9,410 downwards.
ATAAACATACTTTCTACTTGATATTAGACAAAAAACAATGGTATTATTTGATATTATCCTATTTTTTAATGTATTTTTCAATATAGGTCTATCTTCATAATTCTTTCTAAAAATTTTAGAATAGGAAGTTTATGAATTTAGTATTATTTTTATAATGTTTATATAGAAGAAATGCTTTAACACAATTAAGTTCTGTTTTGATCAAGATATAAAATTTGTAGAATTTCATCAAACGAGCGATGGAAATAAAATTCGATTATCCGTAAAAAAACAGAAACGCTGCGTTTTGGGCGAGTATTGCAAAACGTGGCGTTTCGAGAATTTTAGCTGAGCGGACATCCTCCTAATCCCTATCCAACTCCCCACTGTACTCCCTCTCTCCCTCAATGGCGTCTTCTCTGTCATCCCTTTCATCCGTCTTAAACCAACCACAATGTGCTCTTCTTCGTATCAGAATCCAAAAAAGGTGCTGTTTCAGCCTCAGAGTGCTCTCTTTAAATCCCCAGGCCTCTTTCCATCCACGTAGCTATCACCGTCACACGATTCGTCAGCTCAAGCGGAATTTATCTCTCAATCTCTCTAGAAACTTTTCCCAGTCTCTCAACGTCCCTGATGGCCCCTCTATCCGCCACTTCATTGCCCAAGCTTCCGTCACCGCATCTCAGTCGCTGCCCGAGTAAGTCCACTCGAACGCACACTTACATACATGGAATTTTACTATACAGGTATATAGACTGTTTGATTGAGGAATTTATTTCTTGTCATGCCATAGTAATGTGAACGCAATAGAAAATTCACTGTTAGAATAATACTAAACTTAATCATCAATAAAAACTTATCTAATATGATGTGATTATATAAAATTACATACTAATAATAAGTGACATTATTTAAGATAGATGATGGGGTAATTATGCAATAATTTTAGATAAGTTTGTAAGTGTAGCATTACTCGTTTTTATGATAGCATGGTAAGTTTGTGATAGCATGGCTTACCTCTGTATTAGAGATATTACTGGTCGAAGATAGTTGCCATATGAAATAAAATGAAAATAAGTTAAAATTGCATGATGAAGCAATAAATAATCTTTCATTAAAACGCAAAGGGAGGAGATAAATGTGAGAAATTAATAGCATGCAACAGCCATATGGTGCTCTTATTAACTTTTTTATATGAAAATTTTTGCTGTCCCGCATAAATAATAGGAGTTATTTGGGTATTTATATGCAAGTACTAAGAGCCAATAATCTTTCATTAAGAGTACTGGCTGGAAGATTTTATGGCTTGAATATTGTTTGGCCGATGCTTGGCTTTTAGGTGAGTAGAGTTTGTGAAGTTGGACTCTTAGCCTTAGTTTGCTTTTCTTCTTTCTTGTCCAGTCTTGTGCCAGCTTCAGAAGTTCCTTCAGTGCCTGATCCTGAAGTCCCAACAAGAGGTCGCATTTATCAGGAGACATATGGTTGTCAAATGAATGTTAATGATATGGAGATTGTCCTTTCCATCATGAAGAATGCTGGATATGGTGAAGTTGTGGACGTTCCTGAGAGTGCTGAGGTCATTTTTATTAACACTTGTGCTATAAGGGACTATGCAGAACATAAAGTGTGGCAAAGGCTTAATTATTTTTGGTTTCTAAAGAGGGAATGGAAGAGAAATGTTGCTACAGGCAGATCACAGTCTCTGCATCCTCCAAAAATAGTTGTATTGGGATGTATGGCTGAGAGATTAAAGGAAAAGATACTGGATTCAGATAAGATGGTCGATGTGGTATGCGGTCCTGATGCTTACCGAGATTTGCCACGTTTATTGGAAGAAGTAGACTATGGTCAAAAAGGGATCAATACTCTTCTTTCACTTGAGGAGACTTATGCTGATATAAGTCCTGTTCGAATCTCAAAAAATTCAGTTACTGCTTTTGTTTCAGTGATGAGGGGTTGCAACAATATGTGTTCATTTTGCATTGTTCCTTTTACTAGAGGTAGAGAGCGGTCTCGCCCGGTGGAATCAATAGTGAAGGAAGTAGGAGAGCTTTGGAAAGAAGGCGTGAAGGAGGTAACACTTCTAGGCCAGAATGTAAACAGTTATAATGATACGTCTGGATTTGAAAAAGAAGTTGAACTGGGAGCTAATTGGAGATTGAGTGAAGGTTTTTCCAGCATGAGTAAGGTGAAAAAAATGGGTTTACGATTTGCTGATCTCTTGGATCAACTTTCTGCTGAGTTTCCTGAGATGAGATTTAGATACACATCCCCACACCCTAAAGATTTTCCTGATGAATTACTATATATAATGCGAGACAGGCACAATGTTTGCAACTATATCCATTTACCTGCACAAACGGGGAGTAGTACAGTACTTCAAAGAATGCGCAGGGGATATACCAGAGAGGCATACTTAGATCTTGTACAAAAGATACGAAGTATTATTCCAGATGTGGGATTAAGTAGCGATTTTATATGTGGTAAGTGATTTTCAGTTTATTTGAAATTGTAGAATTTTCATTTTGTTTAACTTGGGTAGTTGTTATTGTTGGAATTATGAGTGGCATTTGTAACTTATGTGTAATTTATGCATAGTTGGATTTGAACTGATAACGTTAAGCTTTAAGGATGCTAGTCACATTCTATGGTGCCTCAGAATATTTTTCGGGTCTCATTTAAGTTTTCTAGTAGTAACAATAGCAATCATGGATTTGATCGTTAGTTACATGGACTTCTTATTTTCTTTATTGAATGGTTAAATAGATAATATTATAATGTTCTTTAGTTTTTTTATTTGAGCCTTTGAACATAAATCAGCTTGCTACCTTTCAACAATCTGGTGTTGAATTTCTTGTACTTTTTTCTTAGTGATTTATATGCTCATGCATATGCTTCATAGAACCTAGGGCCTTGTAGGTTTATTATCTATTCGCAAAGTAATGCTCTGTGTTAATTTGCCAGACTGTCGATATGCTTCTGTTGCGTCATATATATTCTTGTCATTCTTTTGCTGTATTTTTTCTTCTTTATGTCTAATATTTGTGCTTGAGTAGTTTGAGTATTTTCACTGATCTGAAAATTTGTCTCCTGACAATCAGGACAACATTTACTAGTTGATATAGATTTTGCTGGCTGAGTAGCAGGATCTAACTAATTTGTGCCTCTTTTCTGGAATTTTTCTGTGTAAAATGACTGCAGTCTGTGTAATCAATGGAGTATTTGAATTTTTCTTTACAGGTTTTTGTGGAGAAACAGAGGAAGAACATGCAGACACTTTAAGCCTAATGAAAGCTGTTGGTTATGATATGGCATACATGTTTGCATACAGCATGCGGGAGAGAACACATGCGCACAGGAACTATGTTGATGATGTTCCCGAGGAAGTTAAGCAGAGGAGGCTTACAGAACTTATTGAAGCTTTCCGTGAGAGTACAGGTCAGTTTTTTGATTCACAGGTTGGATCTATCCAACTTGTGTTGATCGAGGGACCCAACAAGAAAGCTCCAGATACAGAGCTTATTGGCAAGAGTGATAGAGGCCATAGAGTTTCATTTATTAATATACCGGTACCAGATAGAGATAATGGTTACAGTGATAAGCGGAATCCTATTGTTGGTGATTATGTAGAAGTTCAAATATTGAAATCTACACGAGCATCTCTCTTTGGACAGGCACTTGCTATAACCAAATTAAGCTCATTTTACAAGAATGTCGCTGAAGAGGCTGCTGCCTCTGCCTGTGCAAGTAGAATTTGAACGCTTGCTTCCTTTAAATGTGACCTGATATGTTCCTTTCAATGAAATTATTGGAAGATTATGATTCTTTTGTTTCACAGTAGGAGCAGCTTCTTGCTGGGGTATAAAGATCTCTCACTGGTGTAAATTATGCGATAGGTTGGTCTTAGCATGAAAGGATTTGGGTATCAGAGCTTGCGGTATGGAATAGAGCTTTAGAAGATCACTGCTTATGAGCAGACATTTTTGTATTTTTAGTGTCGGCTAAGAATATTTCAGTGACAGATTACAGAAATGATTATTTTCTTTCTTCCTTTGCCCTACTTTTAGTATTAGTGATAGGAAATGCTAATTGATTCTCAAACCCTACCACACCCATTTCAACTTTGTTGTACCTCTCGACTTTCCTTAAAAGTGATCTGTATATCTCGACCTCTATAAAGTTGCTCAATCAGTTTGGATCACGTCGATTTCCTACAAAAGAAAAAAAAAAAACCGAAATTGTTCGTAAATAAGAATGTATGACTTGTGTTTCTTATGAGTTATTTTCGCGTTTTTCGGCTGTTACACGATCAAATGTTTATAAGATTTTAGTCTTTTGACTGACCCTTATTAGTAAGGAAACGGTAATTGGAAAATTCGTCGAGTATGAAGTATCTGTGATAGAAAATGTGCATCACGGAATTTCCCCACATAAAAAGTGGTCAACAAAACCCCTTGGGCCTTACTCTTGCGCACCCCTCACAGGTCAGTCACGTGCAGGAATCGGACCACTTGCTTCTAGCGAAACCAATGTCAAAATAGCAGCCCTCCATTTGCATGCACAGAGAAAGAACAGTGAAAATTGTTTTTGGGCGACCAGTGACTTTAAAAGATGGCGTGCACATACAGAAGGTGTAATGTGCATGAAAGAGAGAGAAAAGAGTTTGTGGTAGTGACTGTGGGGAAGTCTGAAGATGATGAAGACAAGTCGATGGGGTTTAGTTTGTTCCCATAATGATAAAGTTGATGGGAGAAAAGAGGCTGACAGTTTCGGCGCACCTCCCCCTCGGCCCATGGGCTTCCCTCACACACGTGCTTCCCTGCACTCGACTTGACTTCTCCTCTTTTCGCACTAATTTAGTAAAGCTGATGTTGAACTTTAATTTTTAGTAAAGCTGATGTTGAACTATAATTGGACATTCATCGTCTCTTTACGGGATGTAAATCTCCAACTCCAACCACCAATATCGTCAAGTTATGATAAGCTTCAATGAATTGACTCTTGACGCGATGTAAGAGCCCTGATCCCAAGTTTTATGAACTTTTATTAATATAAACATAATTAACGTGCATGATAATTGATTTGATATTCTATCATTTTGTTCTCAAAGAACGGCCAGATATGAGCTTCCACCTTAATCACGTCTTTACTACTGTCCAAATCTTCAATTTGTATAAGGTCATCATATATAAGCTATAAAAGAAAGAAATATGATAAACTTTATTAATTTGTATGTTACTGCGATACGCGTAGAGAGAGACAGGGAGTGAGACTGAGATTTATTACCATCAGAGAATTTCTTATATATAGTGAGTAAAGATCTGTACTCAACTCATCATGAGAGTATTAATTATAATCTACGAATTCAATGTTGCCTGTAGTGCTTGGCTGCTATCCAGATGTCCAGGACACGCTAATAGATCCAAGTGCGCATATTACAGAGTACATATCCTATATATGCATTTCAGTTTATGGATACAAATTAATGTTAGGAATAATATCTGGTCGGAAAGGAAAGTGAATAGAATCCACACAAAGCAACAAATAAATCACTCAAAGAGATACGGACAGATATTCCAGTTGAGACATTACAACTGGTTTTTTTAGTAGAACTTAAATCCAGCTATTCTTATCATATTCAACAAATTCTTTAACAACTTCCACTTCCGGAGGAAATCAAAGACCAATGTTTGTACCGATAACTTCTCCAACTTTCCTGTTTTATTCTTTGATTGCGTTCAATATCCAATAGTTAGAAGGGGATTGAATTCAATAATAACAATTGATTGTTAACCGACCAACGCCCTAACTTGCAGATCCATGTACCCTTTTTTGGTATGGAATACCACCAATCCATCGTGTATATATTAAATGAGCAAGGGACCTATCTAAATGGCAAGAAGACAAAATGACAAGCGTGGCGCTTTTGGTGCACCCAATATGGCCACCTCAATTAATGACAGTAGCAAAGCCCTAGATCTTCCAAATCTCCCACCCTAGGTGTCTATACCCCTCTCATTCAATTTCTCACTAGGACAAAGAGAAGTTTCTTCCATTCACTCCTCAAACCATTCTCTCTCTCTCGCACACCTAAAAGTTTAATAAAGCTGCATGGTTTGCCAAGTTAACCATGAGTACTAGGGTTTCAGCTGATATTTAGTTTGAAGGCAGTGGAGAAAAGAAAAGATTCTGGTGAGAATGGGATGGGTTATGGGATTTTTGGCTTGGATGGGTGTTGTGATAAGCGGATGGCTGTGGTATAGGAAGCAGAAAAAAATGGAAAAGAAGAGTGGAGTTCCAAAAGGCAACTTGGGTTGGCCTTTCATTGGAGAAACTCTAGACTTCATTGCCTGTGGTTACACCTCTCAACCAGTCAGCTTCATGGACAAACGCAAATCTCTGTAAGCTTTTCTCATCCACTTCTGTTTTTCTATCTGCTGGCTGTGATCTTCTGTTCTTGCTATTACAAACTTCTTTCCTGTCTTCTACTCTTCATTGGCTGCAGAGAAGTGAGAATTATTAATTGATCCGTCTTTTTCTCTAATTAGTCATCAATGTGTTCTTTTTGTATATGTTGTGACGAATATGTACTACTAATGCTAATATACCATCAGAATATTGTACTTACCTTCTCTTAGATGATAACTACTATGTGAGACAAGTCTTTAATTTGTATCGCTAAACAAATATGCTGATATATGATAATGATGGTGCACATGGTTATAGCTTCCTGAGGTATGTTATATATGTCACCATAATAAGAACTATGGAACTGCCTGCGAGCTTGGATAAATCATTATCCTACTCGCGAAAAGATCTATGATTAGCTTCCTAAACCATTTGGTTGGAAGTTTAAACTTAGTTAAGTATTTGCTCAAGAATTGTAATTACACATACATATAAACTTTAGGTAGGAATTTTTTTTCTTACCAGTATCGTATTCATGTACGTGGTAATACAATTATAATGATTGTTTTTGTTTATTTTCTTAGCTATTTAGAAAATTAATTTTTGTCTATCTCAATGTTTCTGTCACATGTCAATCATATGACGGAATAATGATCTATGTTAAAACTTAAAATTCTCCGATTCACTAGAAGATAAATGGTAAATGAGAATAGTACCTTCGTTCTTTTCCAAAGGGTTTGATTCTTTCACTGAAGTTTGATTACGCAACGCAAAGTAGGAACTTGAAATGAGAGTGATGGAGATGGTATTATTGAGGAAGTTTGTGCTATAAATTACCTGAATTTGAGCAGAATATGAATTCTTGAGCAATTATGCCTCATTTATTACGGAGATCTACTCTGATTACCTTTGAAGCTTCAACACATGATGATACATTTATAACAAAACAATAAGCAAAAAGGAGTTGTTTCAAGAATTGAGAGCAAGTTGAATGTAGTACCCTGCCCTATCCTGACTGCAGCGCGCAGGACGTAGATCTTAGGCTCTGAAACAAACTTCATTGCTTCTGCAGGCAGTAACCAAAGCCTATTATCCAAATTATTTGAGCTTTCCGATGAATTGACCATTTGCTTTCCATTTTGTACCTTACTTCATATCTTATGGCGGTCAACGAAAGTTATCAAAACAAGTAATAAATTAACTCCTTTTTTCTCTACAGGTATGGGAAAGTGTTTAAAACACACATCTTGGGTACACCAATAATTGTGTCTACAGATCCCGACGTTAACAAAGTGGTTTTGCAAAACCATGGCAACATTTTTATCCCTGCTTATCCGAAATCAATAAGAGAATTACTTGGACAATCCTCGATACTTCAGATGAATGGCAATCTGCAAAAGAGGGTGCATGCACTGATCGGTGGTTTCCTGAGATCACCGCAATTCAAAGCCAGAATCACTAAAGACATAGAAAACTCTGTCAAGCTCGCTTTAGAAACTTGGAGAGATACGCATATTATATATGTCCAAGAAGAAACCAAAAAGGTCATCTCATAATGATTATTATATTAGCTCAGAAACTCATATATGCTCATAAAATTCAACTAATACTTAATAGTTTAATGGACCTTTTGCTTCTCAGATAACGTTTGAAGTTCTGGTAAAAGTGTTGATGGGCAATGGCCCTGGTGAAGATCTATACTTTCTCAAGAAACAATTTGAAGAATTCATCAAAGGTTTGATTTGCTTGCCAATCAAACTGCCAGGAACAAGACTGTATAAATCTTTGAAGGTAACTAAGATTAACAACAAAAATCATTTAGAAACAACACTTGCACGGGGTTTGTTAACCACGGGTTAATTATCTGAACATGCAGACTAAGGAGAAGTTGTTAAAGATGGTGAGGAGGATTATAGAGGAGAGAAAACTGGCCATGGAGAAATCAGATGCGAAAGGTTCACCAAACGATGCAGTGGACGTGCTATTACGTGAAAATTGTGAAGCAAATGAGAAGCAATCTTTACCGATGGATTTCATCAGCGGAAATATTATAGAGATGATGATCCCCGGAGAAGAGACTGTGCCCATGGCAATGACACTTGCTGTCAAATTCCTCAGTGACAGCCCTGTTGCTCTGAAGCAGCTTACGGTACGTAAATTCAGTACATCGCTTTTAGATTTCAGACTTGGGATTGATCCAACGGTTAGGATCATTTTCTGTTGAGAAGTCATTTTCGTTAGACGCACGAATGGATGCACATTTGCGAATGATGCTATGGCATTTTTTTAGCCGTACGATTTAGATTGAACGGCTATTAGTTCAGGACCACCTATTAACTCCGTGTCTGCGCCAGTTGAGACCGCCGGCTGTCGTAGGGTTCTATACGCAATTGGTCCGTGTCAGAATTTTCGTATTTGCAACCAGATAAGTCTTCAAATTCCTGAAAATATTTTAGATAATAAACTTTTTTTTATGAGGGGATAAATATTTGAAAAAATATATTAAATCTAAAATTAATTCTTTTTTACCATTTAAGAAATTAAGGAAATTTGATTTGTATTAATTATAAATTAACTTCGAAAAAAATGGTTTTATTTTATGGAAACAGTTATAAGAATTGTTTTAATTCTTAAAATTTCAGATTCGGTTCAGGTAATTCTAGGATTGTTCTCGTAAATTAATCTTTGAAAATATCACTGTCTATTTCTCTCTTATTTTCGTTTTAAAATGAAGTCACCGGCTTAATTAAGGTGGTGGTAAGCCGAAGATCATGTGTAACCAGACCACATCCCTCTCATGCGAAAAGGAGAAGGCGACCTGGTCATCTTCCATGCATGCTTGATGGGAACATGAACACCCTACTGTAAATTTAACAGCCATGAAATAGAGAAAGGCAGTGGTCACGACCAGTACCAGCCATTAAATGGTCTTGTCTCCGTCTCAGTCACACAAAAATTGGAAGAAAAGAATGACCTAATCTACATATCCTTAGAGCGTTTCGATTCCTTCGACATTAATACAC
>JANKKB010027251.1:0-10342 GCA_026225775.1 Bursera palmeri | reverse complement strand
TTACAAGCAGCATCCAGGATCCAATCACATCAACTGATCTAGGATTTTCACCCTCATTAATGGAAATTCCAAGCTCTTCTTATAGTTTCTGTAGTTGCTGTCGCTCTGTTAAAGTCAAACCATCCGAAACTTGACAACTTTCTTCTGGGATACGGAGGAGGTCCATCAGGTTCTCAGGGTTTTCTTCATCACATGTAGTACCCCTAATGGCATCTCTTCCAGGACGTAGTAGTACTGGATCACATGGTGGTGGATATAGAAGAAATGGCGGATTTCTTAGCTGCTGATTGTGGTCCGTCCCAGAGCTTGTTGAAGATGATGAAAAATGTAAACTGGTATAGAACATAGTTCTTCCAGGACTTCGCGTGTCACTGGAAGACTCAAAATTTGCTTTGAACAGGGAAGCAGATAATGACGAGTCCCCAGTTAACGAATATAGGCCCCCTGTTGACTGATCAGCAATAAAACTATGGGCAATGGTGTGCCTACTAAACCTGCTTTGCATTGTCCTTCAGATGATCACCTCTTAGCTATTATTCTACATTAAAACATTAAAAGATGCAAGATGTTATTATATAAACATATAATAAATGACACTGCTATAGAGAGATTAACAAATTTTATAACAAAAACTAAGAGAATATTAAAGTTATGTTTACACTTACAACTTTAAGTTTTTAAATAAAAGGACAATCTTAATATTATATCATAGTCATGTTGATCAAAAGGTTTAAACCCTTCTTAATAATTTAATTAAAAAATATAAAATCTGTATCAGTAAAAAATGTCAAAAGCTTATTAGATCTAATGCTAAAGTAATTAAGCCCAAGCTTTAATTTTAGTGAGAGAGACTTTTTTCTTTCAAAGTTGAAAAAGAAGTTAAAAAAACTAATAGCAATAAATAAAATACAACTAAAATTATATATATAATTGTGGTTTCAACGATTATGTATAGTGTTTTAGAAAAAAAAAAAAGGGTTCAAGCTTGTCCTTAGATAATTCTTGTAATTCTAAAGAATTCAATAGTGTTTCTTAACATGTTTAGACTTTTTTAACCCACAGATAAATTTTTCTAATCCCCCGGATAAATTTTGAGAAAATACTTAAATCCACACTTATACTAAAATAATATTTACCCCCTAAAAATTTACATTTTTTCTCTAAAAACTATACTTACCCCCTAAAAATCTGGGGGGTAAGTGTTAGTTTAGCATAATTGTGAACTTAAAATTTCCTCAAAATTTATCTAGGGGTCAAAGAAATACCAAAAAAAATTATATACATTTATTAAGAAAATCATGTGATTGCTGCTTAAAGATTAATGAAAATCCAAAGATTTTGTAAACAAATAATCAACCGTAGTGAATACTAGTTGTTTAGATTATAAAATAATATTACGATTGGTGTTCTAAATGTGATATATGCACACATGTGACATCTTTTCAATAGTATTATAAACTTTCTCTAAAATATGAGTTATTGTAATAAATGGTAATTTAGTGTACATATCATCTAATGGTATGAGGCATCATTGGAAATAAGGTTGGAGATTTGCATTAGGGCATGCATTAAACTAGGTGCAAAATCTGTACGTTGCGTGATTATATTTATTTGATATTATTTGTTATTTTTCATTGTTTTATAATTTTATAAATTTTTTAAATAAGTTTTTATTGGAAAAAGATGAAAATCCTATATTTGGATATAGAATCAAAGATTATAGATCAAAAGAAGCAAATGAAATTCTTATAATTTGAAATTGTCTATTCTTTTGGAACAATTCTTTGAAAACAATATTTTTAATTTATCTTCTTCATTTTGCTCTGTCAATAAAATTTTTATTGCTAATCTTCAAATCTAAATTAGTTAAGTTCATGCAACAATAAAAAATCTCAGTTCATGAATAACTTTCAAATTTTAGATAAAAAAACAGCCCTTGAAGAGTCTAATTTTGACCTAATTCAAAAGCTAATAAGTCTTTTTGTTTCAAAACTTGAGAAGATGAGACTTTGATTTGGAATTTTTTTAAGTGAATAGAGAAACTAATTAAAAGAGTTTAAAACATTTAAATATAAAAACTTATAGCATTGACATATACTTGCAACAAAGCATATACACTTCTAATTTGAGAAATTTATTACCGAAACTATTAAATAAATAATAAGCTATATATGAAGTTTGAAATGTACAAAAAAATAAATCAAATATTACATTAAAGACTAAAGAAAACCACCCAATTAAATTCATAACGTGACAATAAAAAATAATAATCTAAGTGAATGGAAAAACTCATTAAAAAAGTTTAAAACATTTAAATATAAAAATCTATAGCATGACGTATAATTGCTACGAAGCATATACACTTCTATTTAAGCATACTAATTATGTCCACGTAGTGGTTTTAGAGCATTTATCATTTTGAATCGAGACTGCGCGTAACCATGAACGTATATGAGAGGCGAGTCTAAGATGTGGGATGATGGAGTGAACCTGGGATTGATCTTGCTTAGTGTGTGAGAATCCATAGAGTACGCTAATGACCCCAGATGGCCTAGCTAGTGTGCAGGATTCAAGTGGTCAGTGGATAGCCTTGTTAGGTACGCAGGGACCCAGTTGGTGTATGGATAGTCTGACTCGTGAGTAGGACCCAAGTAGTATCAAGATTGTCTTGCTTCATGTGCAGGAATCCTAATAGATACTTGAGATATCCCTGGATAGTCCAGCTGTGTGAGCGGGACCCACGAGTGAGAATAGAAATTCATGAATCATCCAGGTGGTAAATGAATGTGAGATTTTGTATGGCTATTTACTTTTCCTCATATTATGCTTTCGATTGAAATGTTATAGTTTTGCGTATGTTGAGATTTCCTACTTGGCCATGTTTACTCACCCCTTCTCCTTCCACAGGTACCAGAGATCAAGGTCAAACCTTAGGCGGGGATATTCCAAAACTCACTTAGAGACTTCCGGGAAGTTAGAATGAAGCATTATATGCATTATGTATTTCCAAACATTATGGAGAATTAGGAATATTTGTATGAAAATTTGTGTTTTATGTATAAACTATGGATAAATGCATGATTATAAATATATTTCATTTCATTTGCATAGTTCACCCCCAAGATTCCTGTATAAGGGATTCCGGGTCGTGACACTTTGGGCATAAATCATCTAACAATTCGTTCTCGATTAAAATTTTTAAATCCTTAAGATTCTCTACCGGGAAGGTGCTCTACCTTTGAATAGTTCAAAAGTTCTCCCAGGATCCATCACTTACAAGTTTATTTCCCTTACAACTCATTCATAATATATTTCTTAAGAAGTTGAGACTATTAAACTTGAGAATGAGATGTGGTCCTAAGTCTCTAGCATGTTATCTTTTATATTTTCGGGTACTGAATTGAACCCCCATTATTAAAGGAAAATAAAAACTCATTTAGCCTTTTCAAAATGTTGGCTAAGTTCTCATTGGAGAGGGGTTAGAGATTGTAAAACAAAAAATACAAAGATACAACATATATAATCACTTTATACCACCTAAGTTAAACACTCTGGGGTGATACAATATTAGTGAATGAGTGATTACCTTGTAATTTATTAAATATTTGTCATTCATATGGTTATATGAATATTATTACTCAAAAGAAAATATATGTTATAATAATTTATTTATTAAGAAGTATTTTTGCCATAACTTAAATTTTATTTTCTTTTAAAAGCTAACCTAGACTAGCCCTCTCTCTGATCCACTCTTGGCCAAAATATTATGGCTCGTTTGGTTATTATTTTGATAATTTCCATTTCGAAATAAAAATAGAAGATTTATCATTTTTCAAGAAGGATGAATGATAGATAAAATGTTTGGTTTTGTGTATTTTTTGTTGTCATTTTAAAGTGAATTATAGTAAAAGAAAAAAAAGATAACAAAATATTAAAAATTTTCAAATATTAATATTCATTAATATTTATGAATTTTATAATTTATGTAACTAAATAATAAAAATCAATTGGAGATTAAAGGAAAAATGGAAGTACAAACTGTGTTGTGAGAGAGGTTGACACAAGGGAGAGAACATTAAAAAAAAAAATATGATACTTATTTTGATAGAGAATGGTGCAGTACAAGTGTACCTTATCAAATTTGGAGGGAGATAAAAGTACTTTACCTTTTTCTTCTCCGCTGCTTCTTCTGTAAACCATTCTATACCCGATACCGATTCATTCAGCAAATTTATACCTTCCGTTTCGTTTTGGTTTCTGAAGAATTTTTCAGCTTATTGTCTTTAATTATGCAAATATGGGAATTTGAATAGTATTTTTGACCGCTTCATTCATAGAAAATGGTGGGTGTTTCCTAGCTCTTTGCCTGGATTGTTTTTGTATACAATTAGAGTTCACGTATTACAAGCACCGACTCTACTTCTTATATGAATTGTATTTGCAGAGTATTCATTTGGGTTTTGTTAATAGCTGGAGTTTGCCTTACTTTACTACACAGGTGAGTTATTGGTTTCTCTTATTTTGATCATTATTTACCAGTTTTGCTTGTTTCAAATCATCAATAACTAGTAAGAAATCACTCAAGGCTTAAGATTTTAATGATTTGATTCTCAATTCTGAGTCAAAGCTTGTAGTTGATTAATAGCTGTAATGTAGATGAAAGCAAGGAGTCTTTGCTTTCTTTTGGGCCAAGTTTTCAATTTATGTGTGTAGTAAAGCCAGTGGCTTAAGCGTTCTCAATCTATTATGGTTGCAACTTCTGTAAATAATTACTTGGGCAACAACGTTTAAATTGAGAGTTCACCATCAGTTTGCTTATGAGGTTTTTGTGTTCAAAAGTATGATGAGTTTCTTGTGTCCCAAAGTTTGTGCGTTTTGGCCGGGATCCTCGAGTTCGCTAAACTGGCTTGAGGGGTTTATAGGTTATAAAGAAATCTAAATTTACTAAGTTGTGGGCCACTGAGGGTAAATGTTATTATACTTGTACATATTGGTTGGTTGTGAATCAGATGAAAGTGAAATATGGGAGGTAGGACGAAGTTTGTCTTTGATAAGAGTCTAGTTTTGTGATTTCAGAATAAGAAGGCTGTTAAGATGGCTAACATTTTTTGTGCACAAACTAGGAAATGTCACATTGGTGAGTAGACGGCTGCCTCTCCCTTCCTTTGTGACAATGACACAAGAAGTAAAATGAGATCGTTAAGGCATAGGTCAACATGTATCACAAGAATGTCTACTGATTTTTTTAAACGTCTAACAGGAAAGGAGAATCTTTGAGCCAGAGAAGAAGCATGATAGAAGAAATGGGATAGGAATTCCCAAGTCCAGTACAAAGGATGAAATTTTTGTTCCTGACTCTCAGAATATTGTGCGGCCAGATAGCCTTCCTCCTTTAGTTAGTGCACTGAAAACCTCAGCCAAGGAAAGTGCTGCTAGTTTTCACTTCCCTGGGCATAACAGAGGACGCGCTGTACCATCTTCACTAATTCAGCTCATTGGTTTAAGACCATTTATTCATGATTTACCTGAGCTTCCAGAGCTTGACAACCTCTTTTCTCCAGAAGGACCCATTTTAGAGGCACAAAAGCTAGCTGCCAGTCTGTTTGGAGCTTCAGAGACATGGTTTCTGGTTGGAGGTACCACTTGTGGCATCCAGGCAGCGGTAATGGCAACTTGTTCCCCTGGAGAATGTCTTATTCTGCCTCGAAATTCTCACATTTCCGTCATTTCTGCAATGGTATTGTCAGGTGCAATACCTAAGTACATAATCCCTGATTATAATTGCAATTGGGACATTGCTGGCGGTGTTACTCCATCTCAGGCAAGTCAATACCATGTTATTGTGCTATTTTTCACCTTTTGAAAGTAGTTAACTTTATCAAAATGCTACAAACTTTTTTAAAAATAAATCAGAAAAATCTTGCTAAGGACTTCAGATTCATATTATTTCAGGTAGAGAAAGCAATCAAGGAATTGGAGACAGAAGGCCATAATGCAGCTGCAGTTTTTGTCACTTCCCCTACATATCATGGTATATGCAGTAACTTGCGTGAGATATCTCAGCTGTGTCATAATCATGGGATTCCTTTAATTGTTGATGAGGCTCATGGGGCACATTTAGGATTTCATCCTCAACTGCCTTATTCCGCCCTTCAGCAAGGTGCTGATCTGGCCGTACAATCAACTCACAAAGTTTTATGCTCTCTGACGCAGTCATCTATGTTACACATGTCGGGGAATATAGTAGATAAAGAAAATATATGTAGGTCTCTTCAAACCCTTCAGAGTTCGAGTCCGAGTTATCTGCTTTTAGCATCATTGGATGCTGCTCGAGCCCAACTTAATGAAAACCCCAAAACTGTTTTCAACAACGCAGTTGACTTGGCTATCGAAACAAAAGATCTTATAAAAAGTGTCCCAGGTATTTCAGTGCTTGAGTTATCAAGCTTCCCTAACTTTCATGCGATGGATCCATTGCGTCTCACTTTTGGTTTTTGGCAGCTTGGTTTATCTGGTTATGAAGCAGATGAAATTTTATATGAGGATCAGAGAGTCATTTGTGAACTTGTTGGGACACAATCCATTACTTTTGCAATTAACCTTGGAACTTCTAGGAAGGATGTTCAGAAGCTTGTGTCAGGGATACGACATGTATCAGCAACTTCCTTGTCTGCTCAAAAGGTTGAGAAGAGGGCAGAGTGTAGCGGCTTGGTTCCCTTTGCTGATATAAATATCGGTTTGAGTCCAAGAGAAGCATTCTTTGCAAAGAAAAGGAAAGTGAGTATTGGAGATAGCCTTGGCAAGATATGCGGAGAGCTTATATGTCCATACCCACCTGGGATTCCAGTGATGGTTCCTGGTGACGTTATTACAGAAAGAGCTCTGGATTACCTGTTGCATGTTAAATGCAATATTGTTGGAGCTTCTGATCCTTCTCTCTCTTCTATAGTCATCTGCAACGTGTAGTCAATTGCATGTGAAACATGCACTGTGACTGCAACTTAATTCAGCTTGCTTGACCTAGTGTCAATAACTAGAAATTAAAGAGATAGCAAGCATTGTGGACTCAGTGTGCCAGGGGAGGCAAGGCAGTTTGTTAACAACTAATATCTTAGATGATAAACATTGTAATTTCTGCTTATAATTTTTTTTTTTAACTATAATTGACAAGGACTGAAAATTTCTGTTGGCATATAATTCAGATATATTATGTTTCAAAATTCTTCCATATAATTCAGCTGTAGTATGTTTATATGAAGATTAATTGCGTAGCTCTCTAGAGTTAAGAGGCTTAATCCATTTCAGACAATATTTTCTTCATCTTATTTGATTGTTGTACATGATGCGCAATTTAACTTCAGACTGCCTGCAGAATTATGCAATCGAAAGACTAAGAGGCCATTTGTTTTTCATAATTTAACTTCTCAACTTTCAATATTTGACTAGTAAGTCTGTAATAAGTGTAAACCTAAGTGTATTAATCTACTTGTATGTAAAGAAAAATCAATCACCAAGAGCATACAAATAAGAGGACATAAATAGTAAAAGTATACACGAGAATTTATTATTATTTTTTTTATTTTTTATTTTTGTGGTTCCGCTTCTTACTTATGTCCATTAGATCTAGTTTAAAACTCCTTTTCAATATCAAAATATTTTAAGTTACAAACTTTTAGGACTCAACACTTGTTCACAGACTCCCTCTAAAAACATTTTGGTTAAAGCTGTGGCTAAACATTTACAATAGTGCTTTTATAAGTTTTAAACCTAGTTCACTCTCCCAATAAACTTCCAAAAAAAATAAAAAATAAATAAACAATTGGCTATTGTTGAAAATAACAAATAACAACAAAAGGAAGAAACTTTTAGTTGTTGATACCGGATCTTAATGCCTGGCTCGGCCACAAGGAAAACTTCGTTGTTCGATATCAAAATAAGGAGATTCAGGTGATGTTGGAAAGGTAAGAGAATTATCTACAATTTCATGTTGATGAAGTTTTCAAATTCTGAACAAAAAAATTCTCAAGCAGAGAGTTACCACTACACTGGTTGATTCCAATGCTATAGTGGAAATCAAATTAGTAACTTAGCGCTGCAACGGAAATTTGCAAACTTGAACGAAAAAAAAAAGAGGGAAAAAATGATATTGCCCCTCAACTTAACTCATTTTGGGACTATAAACTTCATGTTTTTCATAGAAGAAGGGGAGACGACTCAGAGAGGAAGGAGGGAGATACAAAACAAGAAGATTCAAGAGATCCTCTCATGACTTCTCTATAAGATTACTTATTTCCTCTGAAGTTTAGCATGTTTTCTATGTTTAGTATCTTATTAATTTTAGTTCTTGTTGTGGATTGCTAGATTTCTTGTGATTGATAGATGCTTTAAATAGCTAGACAATGATTCAATACAACTATACTTTATATCCCATTTTATTTATGTTTGATTTCAAAAGGATGAATATGATTTACCATTTTCATGTGAATTGCTTGTTTATTTCACTAGATGTGCAACTAGGATTTAGATTTGTCAATTCATTGTTAATATAGGGTTCTTAATACGTGATCGTTAGGAATTCTGGATGTTAGTAACAATTTACAGTTGTAACTGTAAAGTGAATCATAATCTTAGGTTAAAGGTTCATGTATTTTAGATTTTGCCTGATTCAGTTATACCTTTTGTGTTTAATGCATTTATTGAATTAAATTTAGTAACCATTCTTCTAAATTGTTCAATAGATAGGGTTAATTAATAAGCGTACCTTTAATTTATTAGACGATTTGTGTCTTAGAGTATCACATTATGAATATACATAGTATACTCAAATTAAAGGAAATTGTATGTCTTTCTCATTGTAATTGGATTACGTTATGATAAATGTCCATAAAATGATTATATGAATGATTTGATTGTGAGACAGAAATCGATTTGATAAATATAACATCATTAAAACGTCATTGGTTGAAGTATTATCGAGATAGGACATCCACAGTATTGATAGACTAGTATTACACTTTTACTAGTTATAGAAGCATAACAGTATGATTCTCACACATTTAAGTATCGGATACTTATACAAGTGTATAGGAAAACATTGTTAGCCATTTAGACACGGGAACATATTCACTGGACATGGCCCGATACAGAATCTCATTGGTTATATATGTGTCTATGGGAGGTCTGCTCAGGGTAGGTGTAAGTAATCTTTAGACTTGAGACTTACACCACCATCTCATTTAGAAAGCGATTTGTTTTGAAACTTGCATGAATAACTCCTTTCGGGTTAGAGAAATGCTTGTCGTTGGACGTGCCGTAACGTATTTAGAAGTGGTTGTAATGTCAAGATGGGATATTTCACTCCGCGTATATGGAGATGATATCACACAGGATCTAACGGTGATAACTCATAGGCTGCCCAGCATCTAAGAGTGTGATGAGAATTGTTCTCAATCATGGCTCATACGTGACAATCGCACGATAAATGAGGATTCGATATGTTCGGCATTATTCGGAAAGATACGTTCCCTTCCTAGACCCCGTACGTGATATTTGACATAGGATTTAATTATATAGAACTACGTGTGACCAAGGTTATGCTGCTTTACGCACACTTTCGAAGAATTGGGGGGCTTAGTGCTTTGCTAGAAGCTAACCATGCCTAGTAAATCAAGGGGAGGCACATGGTGTTCGAGGTTTGTGGATTATCCGCGCATGATGATTTACGACCAACATATCCGAAAGTCTAATGGGTTGTACTCCAATAATACTCCGATAATAGATTGATACGGGAGTTACGAGAGCGTTTTTTACCTAGGATGAATAGTGATTCATGAATAGTATTTTTCCTATACTATTCACAAATGGGTTAAAAGATGCATGACCCAATTTAGCGGATTGGATCACTAATTGGTTTTGGGCTTACACATGTAAAATGGATTTGGTCTATGAAAAAAAGGTTTGAAATGTTACATTTAAACCCAAGCCTAATAGGCCCAAGGTCTAAAGAAAGGATTTAAAGCTTGTGGATTTATGTGAGAATTTCCAAAGGAATATTCTAGGAATATTCTATAATTATTTTACTTGGCCATAGAATTTTGGAATATTTATGGCTAGGAAAATTGCACATGTTATGCAAATAAATGTTAGACTTTATTGTRTATAACATGCTCACATTTATTCTTAGTATAAGTGTTTTTAAAACAATTAAATAACGGCTTTTATCTTTCCTTCTCCATGCTTACCGAATGTGCTCTCAAAATTCCATAAGGAAAAATTCATCAATTTCTCCCATTTTCTCTAGCAAAGAAAGCATCAATCTTAAGGGGTTAGGAGCACACACCAT